>CAUYRT010078849.1:0-51736 GCA_963574885.1 Lepilemur ruficaudatus
TTTTTAGTTGTCCAATTAATTTCTTTCTATTTTAGTAGAGACGGGGTCTCGCTCTTGCTCAGGCTGGTTTTGAACTCCTGACCTTGAGCAATCTGCCCGCCTCGGCCTCCCAGAGTGCTAGGATTACAGGCGTGAGCCACAGCGCCCGGCTTCCTAAATACAGGATTTTGTTTTGTTTTGTTTTTTTCTGTTGCCCAGGCATGTTTTGAACTCCTGGGCTCAGATGATCCTATTGTCTGTCTCAACCTCCTGAGTAGCTGGGATTACAGGTATAGGATTGATTCTGGAGTATCACAAAAATTAAACGATACTCTTTATTTAAAAAATATTTTTGTACCAGAGTAGAAAACTTCAAATCTGTTTTCAAAATGAGGCCTTATGTTTTGTCTTAATATTATAAGGACCTTGCACAGGATCTGGTAATTATTTGTGGCCTGAATAATATTTAGAATGACTTTTTTTAAATGTATAACCTGGTAGTTCCCAAGCTTTTAGAAAAGTAGATCAGTAAAATGAAATGTAAAAGAATATGGGGTATTGGAACTTTTTATTTTACTAAGCATGTTAAAAACTAATAACTACTGCTTCTGACATCACTATTATTTTATAAAGAAACAAAATATTTCACGATCAAAAAAGAGGAACATCTTAGAATAAAGGAGGAAGGCAGTTTTTTGGCCATATATGCACACATCTAAATTGTGCTTGTTTTTCTCATTTTGCAGTCATCCAGGAGAATCTTGGTCATGGTCTATCACTGGCCTGGCACTGAGAAGCCCCAGATTCTTCTGGGATGCTGACCAGACTTTAGAGGTGCTATAAGGACCACTCAATGTGTCTTACTCTTTGTTCTTTTTCTGAACAGAGCTCTATCAGAAAAAATTGTCTCAGTCCTGCCAAGAATGAAATGCCCACACCAGCTGGAGCCCCACCAGATCCAGGGGATGGATTTTATTCACATATTTCCTGTTGTTCAGGTGAGAGCTTCTGTGTGGTTTCTTGTCCTCTGAACATCAGAATTCGTGTAATGGGCTTGGCTTTTGGTCCATCTGGCCTGGATCCTGAATTCAGTGGGTATGGTATAGATTTGGTGTGGCAGAACATGATGTGCTCTTGTCAGCATCCTCACAAGATTGCCAGTACTCCATATACCCCAGTTTCACACTGTCACCTAGTATGATCTTTGAATGTTCTCATCAGCGACTTTTCATTGCCTGTTTGGTAAAGATAGAACTCTATAGCCCTGTATGCTCTGGTCCCATCTGACCTGTCCAGCTTGATCTCATTCCTTGCTTTTCTTTGTTCTATTTGTTCTAGCGCGTCTGACTTTCTTTCGTATCTCTCCATGCTTATTATGCTTCCTGCTGTCACAGGGCCTTTGCATTGCTGGTTCCTTGGGCTGTAATACTTTTCCATTCTCTCTTTACCTGCTTAATTAACATTCATCCTTCAGATCTCAGTTCCATCAAACCTCTTAAAGAAGCCTTCCCTCATCCCCTAATCTATAATAGGTTCCTTAGCTATATGCACCCATATGGCCACATTCCCTTCCTTCACAGGAATCTTCCTTACTGCAGTTTTTAATTATGTATGTCTGTATATTCATGTGTGTTATTATCTGTCTCTCCCATCAGACTGTAGCTGCATGAGGACAGGCTACATGGCTGTCTTGCTCACTGTTTTGTCTCTAGCACCTACCAGAATGCCTTGCAATTTGCAAGTATTTAGTCCTTATTTGATGACTAAATGACTAAGGGTGGCTTCTGTCTGACTCTGGCTTTTTCCTAAGACTCTGTGATTAAGTGGCTTGTGCTGTGTAGCCTCCAAACAGTTGACTGTCTATATCCACAGTTCCATATCCATGCATGGATTGAATGTGTTCAGAAAGAGAAAACACAATAAAAGATAATAATAAATAATACAAGTAAAAAAGTACAGTGTAACAACTAATTACATAGCACTTACATTGCATTAGGTCTTATAAGCAATCTAGAGATGATTTAAAATATATAAGAGGATGTGTGTAGTTTATATGCAAATACTATGCCATCTTTCATCAAGGACTTGAGCATTCATGGATTTTGGTATCCTGGGGGGTTCTGGCACCAATCCCCCACGGATACTGAGCAACAACTGCATTCTGTGCAGTTCTTGTCGGGGGGCTTCCCCTTTTAGGCACTTCAAAGAGAGGAGGAACAAAGGGACTGAGGTGTGTTGTTTGCTGTGTGAAAAGTACTTTGTGTCTGATCCTTATAGAGTTCTTGAAACATCTGTTATAATCCCTTCATTTGAGGAAAGTGAGAAATGTAATTTCCTTACATTTGAGGGAAATGAGACTCAGAGAGGGCAATTGATTGCTTAAAGGCAGAGAACTAGTGGACAAAACGTTCCAGTCCAAACTCTCCGTCTCTAAGCCTGTAGTTTTCCACTCCACTCTTCATGCGTCACCTGAGAAGGAAGCTGCACATTCGTTGCTAGAGAAGTCTTGTAGCTCTGTGTTAAGATTATGCATGTAGTGCAGGAGTTAAGAGCACAGACTCTGGAGACCTCCTGGGTTCACATCTGAGCTCTGCCACTTTCTAGCCGTGTGACCTTGAGCAAATGACCTAACTTCTTATCTGTTAAATAGAAATAATAGCACCTACCTGATAGGATCAGAATTAAGTTAATATGTCTAAAGCACTTAGATGAAAGACTCTGGCACATTTTAGTAAGTGCTTTATAAGTGTTACATAGTTGTGTCTGTTATTGTTACATGCTGATTGTTGCCCTGCACTAGACTGCAAATTGAATGCCATGGAATTTGTAAATTTTTAAAATGAAATTTGTAAATTTAAAGCCAAGACTTGATTTTTATGTTTGTTGGACTTTGTGTCTCTCTGATGCAGAGGGATGCTACCTGATTCTTTTGTGGAAATGGAAAATTGGGGCCCTGGGTTGATTGTTACTAAAACCTCCTCCACGATCATACTGTGAAGTTGTTACCTTTCTCCCCAAAGCCTGGATCTCTAGGGATTAGACTGTATTTAACACTATGTTAGAACTATGGGGGCAAAAAATCTAGTCTAGATATGAGATGTTGATGAATTGGAAATGGTCTTCTGTAGTCAGTTTGGGCATATTGAGGGTCTGTGAATGTTCCCCATTGTGAGTGGAATGTTAGACGGGTTCCTCTCTGGAAACCTTCTGAGGGGGAGAGCCTAGGCAAATGGTTACCAGATTTCTTAGTTTCATGGACCTGTACAATTTTTAAGAAAAAATGTGGGTTGATCCAAGGTTGCCACCTGTAGTTGGCCAGGCAAGGACATTTTTAAAACCAGCTACTATCTTTCTTTCTCTATCATTTTCTAAAAGAATGGCCTTTTAATTCCCAGTCTCAGAAAAAAGCACAGTCCTTCAAATTAAATACATTTAGCTTTATAAAAGGCTCACCATGTGCTTGTAGTTTTTTCCTGTTTTTCTGGGGACCAGTGAAAGAATAATTACAGACCAACAGTTGGGAATGGAACCATTGACCTAGTTGTCTTGTATGAGTCTAGGCTCACCACCCATGTTCACACCATTATAGCAAAGCTATAGTAACACTCTCTCATGCCAGCCAAGAAGAAAACAGATCTAACTTCCAGCCACTCATGGTTCTAAGTCATATCTTTTTTCCCATGTCAGACATCTGACTCCTGTGAAGGTTGTTTCTTGAGTGTTAGGAGCACTCTGTGGCAGAGCTTGGCTGCCCAAGAGGCTCCCTCCATAGCCCGTCACGCTGGGATCTCCAGAACAGAGCTGTCAGTTCTCTAAGGGAATCCTATGGCTCAGCAGGCATTCTCTTCCTTACCTGATTGCACTCTTCAGGATCCAGCCAGGTAGTAACTCAGGGCAGATCTAGAATTAATGGAAGTAGATCTGAAAAGGAAACAGATATGGGAGGCCAGAAACTGAGTCTCCTGATTCAGAAGAAAACAGAGCTAAATTGATCTGATCGATATTTCAGCTGCCTTAATTGGCCCTTAGCTGTCCTGAGCTGTCACACTGGGATCGGAGTGTGGATGAGCAGCTCTACTAGTTCTGAATGCTGTCCGATCTTCTGTCTCTACTTCTGGATTTTAGTCAGTGCTTGACATCATTGTTTGGAGGTGGGATGGAGTGGTAGAACTAAATGGAAGATACTAACAACAAAGAAGTATTCCTCATATAGTTATTTGCAGCCACCCCTATCCAGGGCAGCTACTTACTAAACATGCACTTTACTTGAGCTGTCTGCCCTTGTGAACAAGCATCTCTTTCCATCCCTACAAGAGAGTGGTGCAACACCATGTCATGTGCCATGCGTCTACTTTCCTAGGCAGCTGAACCTCACCAAGTGTGCTATGCTCTTGGTAAAGCATAACTACTATACCAAAATTGCTTTTGAGATGTAGCAGCTCTCTCTGGAGAGGTAGTGGCATCCCCTTCCATGATCTTCAGTGATAAAGAGAATGAATGAAGAGCAGGGGAGGAGAAGCAAAGGCTCTTTTTACACTTTACACTCTTATCTCCAGATCCAGAGTGGCTGGATCTTCTACAGGTTTTTTTGGGCAGGGATTGGGGGTGTTGAGGGGTAGAGGGTGTCAGTGTTTTAATTAACTGGACTTTTAAGTTAAGAGAAATGAAGAGCAGCTGCTTCTGGATATCAGCCCAATAGAGCTGGGAAACATTTAATAAAGCCCATTTATCCAGTCTTCTGGTGTGGAAGACCCTCCAAGCTGTGACTCCTAGCTTTGCAGCTTACTAGCTACAGATCAATGAGCAAATTATGTGGTCTCTCTGCACTTCAGGTTCTGTAAGACTCAGCCAGTACTATGTACCTTATAATGTTTGAGGACTAAGAGAGAGAATGTTGTTAGCATCAAGCTAACCCAATGCCTTTAGCTATGTACTTGGCACACACTATTCTCAAATCTGAATATTTTGGGCTTTTTTTCATCCATCAAATGAAGAGTTATTCTAGTGTTCTTTATGGTTCTTTCCCTGCTCTGTGGTATAAGTAGCACAGGAAAGAGATTTACATTAAGATCTGCTACTGGGACCAGGAGATTGAGGTGATAGCTATATTTGTTTTTTGCTTCAGGTATTTACAAAGCATTCTAGTACTTGTGATTTCATTTGCTCCCACTTTAGCTCTGTAAGGTAAAAAGAACTGATATCCTTGCCTTTACAAAAGAGGAAAACTGAGGCCTGAGGATATGAAGTAAGGCTTTATAGCTCTGCACTGATGGCTACTCAGCATTAGGTCCCAGTGGATCTTAGCATCTCAGATACCTGGCTGATTGCTTATCCTATAGGACAACATGTGTTGATAGTTTCTTATCACCTTGTCTGTTCAACTGTGCTGGTTTGGGTTCACAAGTTGTGCCATGTCTGAGTTGGCCTTCACCACAGTGGAATTTTGTACCTATCAGTGCACGTTTTTTCACTTTCTTCCTCAGTGGCTGGTGAAACGAGCTATAGAAACAAAAGAAGAAATGGGTGACTACATCCGTTCCTACTCTATATCCCAGTTCCAGAAAACCTACAGTCTTCCCGAGGTCAGTATTGTGCTTTGCTTTCCTTGTCCAACTGAGAACCTGAGTACACACTTAGAGACTGCAGGAAGGAGCAGCTCAGCTCAGGCTCCCCTGTACTCCCACTCCCCTATTTGGCATCTCTGGCCCTACTTGGTCTTGCTCTGACATTGAAGCTAGGCCTTCTGGCTCATTAGAACTGCCTCTTTAAATGGCTGCTGAACATAAAGCCCTACAATTTTGTCATTTTCTCTGAATTTTGGTATTCGATCTAGAATTTTTATTAATTTACAAAAACTTAAGAGTATATTTTTTATAAAGCTTTTTGAGAGACCACTCACATAGGACCTCCCCATAGTAACAATTTAATAACAATTACAACTGTAATTAATAGCTCATAACTACTGAATATTTACTACCTGCCAGTCCTAGCACATCACATGGCTTCTATTCTGTAATCCTCACAATAGGCCCCTGAGATAGATGTTGTTTTCTCTGTTTAACAGATGGAGAAAACTGAGGCTCAGAGGTTAGGTAACTTACCTGAGGATTCAGCGCTTACAAGGATTTGAAATGAGAAGAACACTTGTCTTGAGCACTATACTCTATGTCCCTCCTTTTTCTTACTGGCTGTAGGGATCTATGTTGGAGCCATCTGCAGAGGTACTGGCCTTTTCCCATAAAAAATATATTCCAATTTGTTAGAAAATTGAGACTTGTCAGGCAAAGTAGTAATTAGAAGTCAATTTATAATGTAGGTTTCTGAGCAGTCCAGTTAAGTTGTAATCTTCACATGGGATTTGATTAATCTCTGTTTTGTCTTGTAGGATGATGACTTCATAAAGAGAAAAGAAAAGGCCATCAAGACAGTTACTGACCTCTCAGTAAGTTCCTTGCTGTGTTCTCCTGTCAGAACACTACGTAGCCTTCAAATAGCTCTTTGATTTAAATCACAAAAATGTTGCTTCCTGAGGTTTCCATCTGCTGGGATTGCCCAGGACCTGGCCTCCAATGGGTATGTGAGGGAAGCCCTGCCTGGGTCACTGCTCAGGACCAAGATGCTAGCAGTGACCGGTAGAACTTGCCATAACCACTCCCCTGTGTTCTCACTTCCAGTTTTAAGGGAGAAATAGGCAAATGCAGTGCCCTTCCTCATTTAGCGCAATGGCAGGTATAAACTTCGTATAGCTCCAAAGAGCAGGTGATGAACTGGAGATAGTAGATTGAGGTTACTCCTTACCCTTGTGATGGCTTTGGAGAGGCAGAATAGCTTCTGAGCTTTGTGTGGGAAATTCTGGGTTGGCCTTTGTCACCATACACAGTGCATTTTAATCACTAGGAGTCTGCAAGCTTGTACCTACTTCACCGGCATAAGGGGCTGTGGAGAGCTTTGATCCTTTACAGAACACTCCAGGCTAGGGCCAGCAGAGTCTTGTCAGCAGCACCCTCCACCGCCCAGTCTTCCTGTAATACCTGAGCTGATGGGAATGAAGTCTTGTGTGTATATTGTCTGTGTGTACATTCTTTTTTCTGAAAATAATGTATAGTGTTATTTTGCATACTTTTTACTTTATCTGAATCATACACTAAATATTTTACACAACCTTGTTTGTGAGAGTCAGCCAGTCACATATATATATAAAACTCTAGTTGGTTTTTATATTAATGGTTGTATTATATATTGTCTTAATATGCCACCCAGCTTAAATATCAGGGGCACTTTTTTTGCAAATGACTTGGGTTACATACCTCCTGTAATTGTAAAGATTGAAGTTGTCTGGCTTGTGTGGCTTTGTGAACTGGCGGTGGAGTCTTTCCAAAAAAAGAATTCTTGAACTGGCTTATCTTATAATAAAAATAAATGTGTGGTCTCCCAAGGTGATTACTCTGAAAAGAACAATCATTTGATGATTAAAGATAGGAAGTACTTATGTAGAATGAGCTTTTGTCACTTTATAATTGTGATTCGTATCTTTTCTTCACTTCCACTTTGGAAATGGGAGGGGTGGAAAACCTTTGAGATAGTGACACTCTGAAGCCAGATATTGTTTTCACATTTGGCAGCAGTATTAAATAATAATTAGAAGAAATGATATGACATCAGAGTAATTTCTTTCCTTGTTATGATATGGTTGTTCAGTTTAGAACATCCTTAAAGTTTTTAAAAAGATTGATAGATGCAGGGGAAGAAAATCAACCTTAATCTCACAACAGAGAAGCAGCCACATATTTCTTCTGTGTTTTTAATATGCATTTTTAAACAGAATTACAACCATACTTTAAAGATAATTTTTTTTTCACTTACCAATATAGGGTCTTTTGTATGCTATTAAAGATCCCTCCTAAGAACACTTCTTTTTTTTTGAGACAAAGTTTCACTCTGTTGCTGGGGCTAGAGTGCCGTGGTGTCAGCCTCGCTCACAGCAACCTCAAATTCCTGGGCTCAAGCAATCCTCCTGCCTCAGCCTCCCAAGTAACTGGAACTACAAGCATGTGGCACCACACCCAGCTAATTTTTTCTATTTTTAGTTATCTGGCTAATTTTTTCTATTTTTAGTACAGATGGAGTTTCACCCTTGCTGAGGCTGGTCCCGAACTCCTGACTTCAAGCAGTCCTCCCGCCTCGGCCTCCCAGAGTGCTAGGATTACAGGCGTAAGCCACCATACCCAGCCTTAATTGGGGGAAGTTAAAACCAAGAAAAGAGGGCTTCCTCAGTCAAATTCTGTCTGTACCTATGAGTCCTACATTTGTGATTTTTTTTAAGGTCCGAACTCCTCTCTCCTTGCCAATCCCTTAAACCTCTTGGATAAGTAAAACATACCAGCAAACAAAAAGGAAAATCCTCAAGGCCCAGGTAACCCATCTCCTTTGAAACTGATCATTATCAGTTATCAGACTATATAAAAACTTAAGTGTTCAAATCCCAGCCAGTACCCAAATTTTGTGCTTTTTCAACATATTCAAAAAATTTGAATTTGGGGTTCAAGTATTACTAATCCAAATGAATAATGTAAAGTTAACTTACAGAACCAGATCCTGTGAGAAGCCACCACTGTTTCCTTCTTCAGCATGACTAGTCTGTGTTGACTTGCTATCCATCAAACAATTGGAGGCCGTTTGGGTGGTGATATGGTTCAACACAGAATAAGTAACCCATCTCCTTTGAAACTAAACAATACCGGACTATCCAATCCAAGAGAGAACAGAAAATTTCTTGCAGAAAATTTCAGGCAAAACAAAGTATAAGAAAAATTTGGTAAACACCAAGTTTATAGTAAGGACAAAAACTGTGACACAATTATAGATGTAACCTTTGAGGTAGAAATGGTAGACTGGAAATAGAATTCTCTTCATGGTCAATGACATTGATAGCTGTGCTAGTTACAGAGTAATAAATGAAGAGCTTTGGTGTTAAACAAGGTGATCTTTTAGGATTTCTTCTATCTCCCTGCCCCAAGACAGGACAAAATGGAATTTTTGGCAATAGAGTTACCAGGCATTATCATCACATGAAGTGGTTTTTCTACTTTGAAAGCTGCATTCCTCTATTTGTGAAATATTGATGTTAGAGGAACATTAAATAAATAAATTATTTTTAAAATGGAGCGTATTTCCTATGTTTAACAGTTTTATATTTTGTGAGTTTTTAAAAAATATATTTCACTTCTGTATTTTGCTCTGGAAAAATATTTATTTATTAAAACTTCAGTTTACTGAAGATATGGGAATGAGTAAAATCTAACCTCTGCACTCAAGAGGATTATATAAATCTTGATGGTAATTTTTACATGCCATGTTATACAAATCTCTGGACGGTTTAGGCTTAGCATTAAGAGGAAATGTTTAATTGGGGGAAATTGAAACCCGAAAAGCAGTCTTGAACTTCCTTCCTGAAAATATTTGTTTTATGCTGCCATAAAAAAAGCACGTTTGGTCTTGGATCTGATTCTTTTTGTGAAAGTGCAAATGGGACCATACCTTAGAAGTTGGACATAATCTTCTAATTTTGGTAAACATCAAATTATTTTTAAATATTTGTGATTGAAGGTTTATGGGAAAGAGATTAGACTTACTCTGTTTTTTCCATAGGACAGAAGTAAAACTCCTAAATTGAAGAAACAGACATATTTTAGGTCAGTGGGAGGTGGTACATCTTATTACCCCCCCCCCAAAATGGAAATCGCTGTATGTACTGGTTATATGCTCAAAATAAAAAGAAAGGGGGAAAAAATTAAAGCAGAAAATATCAAAAGGTAGAAAGAAAAAAATCAAAAAAGTATTAATCCTGTTTCTTTTTTTTTAAATCCTGATTCTTAAAGAAAAATGTATTTGAACTTTTGATGGATATCGTTCTTGATTTTTGTATATGTTTTTATCATACACAAATTTTTATATAACTGTCCTTTTTGAAGCGTATCATGAACATTTTTCTATGTCAATAAATTGACATCTTCAATGTTATATTTAATGGCTGAAAACTATTTAATTGTGTGGAAACCCTATTATTTAATTTACTGGTCCTCTTTTGAACTCCAGGTTGTTTCCAATTTTTCTTTTATGAATATTTGCTGTGGTGACCATCATGTTAAAATTTTGCACAATTTCTTAACGTTTCACTTAAGATAAATTTCTGAAGATATAATCCCTACATCTGTACATTTCTTAAGAAGTAAAATATAATGACAGATTACTCTTCAAAAAAGATTGCATTTATTTGTACTCCTATCAAAATGAAAGTCCTCATTTTCCCAGTCTTTCAGCAATGTTGGTTATTATGTTTTCTTCATTTTTGCTACTTTGGTGAAGAATGAAATCTTGTTTTAATTTGCATTTCTTTGATTTCTAGTAAGGTGTTCAATGTCTTTACGTGTATTTATTGGCTACTCATATAAGTGTATTATATGTGCTTCTGTTATATTTTTGTTTCACTTTTTAACATTTAACTGTTTCCTCTATCTAAAATACAATTTACTGTAAGGTATGAAGTAGGACTCTAAATTTTTCTTTTTATCAAATGATTAACAAATTGTGCCAATGCCATTTATTAAAAAATCCTGCAAGCATATCCCACATTGAAGTACACAGACTGTAAGATGTTAATAGATATTCTTCAAAACAAAAAAAAAAAAATTTTCATGGTCAAACAAGTTTGGGAAAAGATCAGATCAAAAAAAGTTATATAAAATTTTTATTGCTAAACTTTTTCTAGCTTTTTATGTGCTTGAGTGCATTATCAGTCTCTAATAAGGAGCTTTAGTAGTTAACATTTCCCTAACTTATTTAACCATGTAATCATATTTTTTGTTCTTCCAAAAATACCTGTGAAAGCCTATGGAACTGAGCTGTCCAATATACTAGCCACTAGCTACATGTGGCTATATAAATTTAAATTTTAATTAAAATTTAATGTGTTAAATACTCAATTCCTCAGTCACACTGACCACATTTCAAGTACTCAGTAGCCACATGTAGCTAGTGGTTACTGTATTGACTTCTTGCATCACAGGAAGTCCTGTTGGATGGAGCTGAACATAGACATCAGTGGAACACACTGAAAACCTTGGAAAAATCAATAATTTCCCCTATTGACTTGTCAGATAAACATAATAGCCACTACATTACCTACAGGAACAGACTTTTCCATTGATTTGTAATGACTTCATCATTATATTTAAAGTTTCTAATCTATGTATGAATTTGTTTTTATATTGTTCCATTGATGTATCTATTTCTGCTCTAATACTATACAGCTTGTTGTAAGTCAAGCTTCTGCACCTTTTTTCCTAAGAGCAGAAATGAAGAATTCTTACATGGAATAAGAAGTTAAACTGGAAGGGATACTAAATACCCCTCTAAGGCTCTGTAAATGTAAACATTTCTCTGCAGAACTTGATTTATATTGAGATCTATACACCATTATTTATTCATTTATTCTATAATTATTTATCAAGTACCTCCCTGACAAGCACTGTTTTAGGCCCTAGGGTTAAAATGGTAAACAAGGCAAAGTCCCTTGTTCGCCTGTTTTCATGGAGTTTATATTCTTATTTTAGAGAGAGAAAGAATATTAACCAATAAATAAATAAACTATCAGATGGTCATGAGTGCTATGCAAGCAATTGAAATTAGAGTGACAGAGAGTGACTGGTGGCCTCTTTATTTTGGCTGTTCAGGGGAAACATCTGTGAATAAGTGACATTTAAAGTGAGATCTACCTAACAAAAGGAGTCAGCCACTAGAAGGTGCAGACACAGCTAGTACACCAGCCCTCAAGAAAGAAAAAGCATGGTGTGTTTGAGGAATAAAAAGAAACTTGATGTGGCTGGGGCTTGGTGGACAAGGGGAAGAGTAATAGGAAATGAGGTTGGGGAAGTAGCTGTCGCCATGTATCATGGGATGGTTTTGTAAGCTAGAGTAGGGAATTTTTTTTTTTCTGACCATGATAGTGAACTACAAGAAGGTCTTAAGCAGGGGACGGACATGATCTAACTTAAAATTTTAAACAATTATTCTGACGGCTATATGGAGAATTTACTGGAGGGGGTCAATGATGGAAATAAGGAGACCTGTTAGGCAAGGTCAAGCAAGAAATAGTGACCAGTTTGACTAAGGTGATAGTAGTAAAGATGGAAATCATTGGACAGAGTATTTTGACTGTAGAATCAACAGGACATGTTATAGATTGGTTGTGAGGTATGAAGAAAATAGAAAATTCTGGGGTGATGTCCATATTTCATTATATAGTACTAGGTTCAATTACCAGTCTGATTATTACAGACAAAATTGGCACACATAAGACACCAATAATATTTTGATCAAGTGAATAAATTTGCTTTAATATTAATACATGTCTTTCTCCTAAACACATTTAAGCTACTAAAGCATAAGCTTGTGCTCATGCCTATATTAATTATTAGAGAATGTGGTTCCTAAGAAATAGGGGTTTATGGTACAGACACATCAGCTATGGACAGTACCTATGGGCTGTTCTGCTGAAGTATGCAAGCCAGTAGAGTGAATGAAGCAAAGAACATTGCCTGCCCTAAGTACAAAAGTTCTATGGGAATCTCATAATTTATTTTTAAAATTCATGCTGATTTTGCATTAAATGCTATAATATACCCATGTTTATGTTAATAATTAAAATATTTTAAGTTTCTGATTTAAAATTTCTGACTTAAAGTCAACAATTGTTTAGCTCTTCTCCCCTAAAGCTGGTGAAATTGAAGCTCTAGGAAGATGCACTGTAATTAGCCTGTGTTTGTTTCTTGGTATTTGTTTGCTGTTTGATACCTGCTGGAACATATATCCATTTTCAGTGGTCCCCAACCTTTTTGGCACCAGGGACCGGTTTCGTGCAAAACAGTTTTTCCACGGACGGAGCTCTGGCAGTAATGCTTGAGGCCTGGTTCCTAACAGGCCACATACCAGTACTGCGCTGCAGCCTGAGGGTTGGGGACTGCAGATTTAGAGACGCACAGACCACATCTGTGAGCATTTGCAGTTTGGTACTACTTGAAACAGCAGCCAAAGGGGGTACAGAGGGGAACTACATTTAGAAACTATTAACTTTTATAACAGTCACTTAAAATGAGCAGAATGGCTGCACTTTGTAATGTTTTTAAAGACATACCTGAATGAGGCTATCTCTTTTTTTCTTTTTAAGGAACGCTTACTGAATAATTAGAGGGAAAAGTGAGTAAAGGTCACAATTCTGGAATAGTATGTTTTCAATGAAACAAATGTATGTAGATTACTACTTCATTCAATAACCAACAGGCATATTTTTCCAGAAGTTAGGAGACTTGCTGCATGCCTTATAAAATCCTTGTGAATTTAAGACCCTATGTATATTTTTGATCTCATAAAGTAAATACTTACACATCTTATAATGTCTGTAATTCTTCTTTATATCCAGTGTAATTAGTATTTTTAAGCATTTCCATCCATTAAAAATCCATACTGAAACAGCATTAACTCCTCTAGTTAAAGGTTATGGCCTTTAAGATATTTTAATAAATAGCCCCAGTGCTTTATTAGAACTTTAAAAGCTCTTAAAATTAATTTAACCTAGAAATTTATAATACATTACATAACAGTGGTCTAGAAAAGGGATTGGCAAAGTTTTTCTCTAAGAGGCCAAACAGTAAATATTTTAGGCTTCACAGGTGACTCAGCTTTGTCCTTGTAGCTCAAAAGCAGCCATAAACAATATGTAAACAAATGAGCATGGCTTTGTTTGAATAAAACTTTATTTACAAAAAGAGGCACTGGGCCAAGTTTGGCCCTGCAGGCTATAGTTTGCTGACCCTTGGACTAGAAAACTAAAATTTGTAGGAATTTTAAAATAGGATGACAGGATTTAAAAATTGGCAAAGATGAGGTCAAGTGCAGTGGCTCACACCTGTAATCCTAGCACTCTGGGAGGCGGAGGCGGGAGGATCGCTCAAGGTCAGGAGTTTGAGAACAGCCTGAGCAAGAGTGAGACCCCGTGTCTACTAAAAATAGAAAGAAATTACCTGGACAACTAAAAATATATATAGAAAAAATTAGCCAGGCATGGTGGCACATGCCTGTAGTCCCAGCTACTTGTGAGGCTGAGGCAGGAGGATCGCTTAAACCCAGGAGTTTGAGGTTGCTGTGAGCTAGGCTGACGCCACGGCACTCTAGCCCAGGCAACAGAGCCAGACCCTGTCTCAAAAAAAAAAAATTGGCAAAGATGACAGCTTAGACTTTGAATCATAGAATGTAGAGCTGGAGGAAACTTGGAAATCATAGAATTACTTGGAAATGTCTTAAAAATACAGGTGCCCAGAACCTGCCCCCAGATATAGATCATGTATGTTCTTTAAAGTCCCCATAGATAATTCTGATGTGCATCCCTAGCTAGAACTTTTATTTATCTAATCCAAACGCCTCAGTTTACAGATACTGAAGCTGAGGCCCAGAGGTTAAATGCCTTCTCTAAACAGCTGATCAGTTGTAGTTCCCCAAATTGAATCCTATGTTTTCCGCTTCCAACCTAATGTTTCTGCTGAACCAGCAGCTTCTTCCTTTATATCAACAGATAATCAGAATGGCTTCTCTTGAATTGTAAATTTTCCCTTTAATTTAGCTTTTTTTTTTTTTTTTTTTTTTTGAGACAGAGTCTCACTCTGTTGCCCGGGCTAGAGTGCCGTGGAGTCAGCCTAGCTCACAGCAGCCTCCAACTCCTGGGCTCAGGTGATCATTCTGCCTCAACCTCCCGAGTAGCTGGGACTACAGGCATGCGCCACCATGCCCTGCTAATTTTTTCTATATATTTTTAGTTGTCCAATTAATTTCTTTCCATTTTTAGTAGAGACAGGGTCTTGCTCTTGCTCAAGCTGGTTTCGAACTCCTGACCTTGAGGGATCCTCCCGCCTCAGCCTTCCAGAGTGCTAGGATTACAGGCGTGAGCCACCATGCCCAGCCTTTACCTTTCTTACTATTCACCCAATCTTACTTACCAGCCACCGAGACTAAGTAAACAGGTCAGCAACAGAGGAAAACAGACAAAGCACAAAACCAAAGTAAGAATAGAAATGTTACAGATGATACAAAAATCTTGAGATCTCATTTCTCCTTTTCTCTCTAATCCATATTTTCTGACTCCCTTTGTAAAATGTTTCCTTTATCTGGTAAACATTTACTGAACCTCAGATATGCCAGGCACAGTGCTCACTATATAGAAAGGAAATATTCCTATGATGGTTATAGATGGCTCTTAGTTCTTTTGCTAGGTCCCCTTCCATCTTCTTTTATCCCACCCTGTTAATAATGTTATCATCATCCTCCCACTCACCCACTGAAACCCCCAAACCATTTCATAATTCTTCTCTTTTATCCACCCTCCTCTGATCACTTACTTAGTCTTATTCTCTGTCTGCAATATCTAGTCCTCCTTTCTCCGTTCCTACTGTTTCCCCTGGCTTAGGTCATTACCTTCTCCCTTTACTTTGAATGAAAATCCAATTGATCTCTGCCTTAGTTTCTCTCCCTACCAATTAATTCTATATATTATGATTGAATTATTAATCTAAGCATTGACCTAGCCATTTTCCTCCAGTATAAATTTCAAACTCCTTCACCTGGAATTCAGTCTGTTACCACTTAGCTTCTAATGAAGCTAATTCTTGATCTTAACCCTCACCTACACCCCTACTACTCCCACTTAATTCCAGCCACACTGAACTACTCAAGATTCTCTCCACACTTAACAGTATTCTTGCCTCTCTGTATTCTTAATGCCCTTCTCCATGCATCCAACTCTGCCTGCCCTTCAAGAGCCACCTTTTATGTCACTTTCTCCTTGAAGCTTTTCCTGATCTGAGTGCTTCTTCCTTTTCACCCTCCTACCTGGGAGTGATTGTTCCCTTTTCTGAATAGGTTTCTTATCTCATTGACTGTAAGCCACTTTATACATCTTTGTATCTCTCACAGCACCTAACATTAGGTCCTCAGTAGGTGTTCATTAACTAAACTAATTATATATGCAGTATATGTTCACTATAACAGAATAAGCTTAAGCTAAGAAAGGGTAGGAACTGTGACTATTTCATTCTCATTCTATATTTCTAGCCCCTAGAACACAGGAAACACTCAAACATTTATTAAGTAAAATATATTACAGTTATTAGTTATTGGGATATAAATTTCCTGATGGCATAACAGATATCTAGAAATAGTTTATGTTGTATTTTTAAAAATCTTAGTACATATTTGTTTTATATTGACATACCTTATATAAAGATCATGTATTAATATTCTCACTTTACATAAGAGGAATGGAGATTTAAAGAAATCGAGTATTAATAATGTATTTATGATCACACAGCCAATGAGTAACAGAACTGAGTCTAAAAATTCAAGTCTTCAAATATGAAGTTTAGATTTCTTTTTCTTAGCCAAGAGTGGTTTGACCAAAGGCTAGTTTAGTTCTATTTGCGTTAGAATTTTTAGAGTTAACTGTTGCAGTCATGCTGTATGGAATATAATTAGGACCTTGATTAGTGCTTTGTCTGTGTGCTGGGTATGTTAAAAATCAAATAGATAAAACATAAAAACTATTAATGAAGAAAATCTTAGCCCTGCCTATGGACACTCCCTCCAAGGTAGAGATGACTGTCTATTTAGGCACTCTTCTCCCCTGTTCCTAGCTGAGTTGGCTATTAAGGTGTGGGTATGATTTCAGCAGGCAGCATAGAGAGCAGGTCTCCAGATATTTGCCAAACTGTGCAATCTGACACTCACCGTTTTGCAGCATACATTGAAGGCATGGGGGAGAGATGCTGTATCCAGGGAGCCTTGCTTGACACTCGTGCAGTTATTCTCCTTTATATTAATATACTCTTAGATGAAGTCAGATCAACAAGATGATTACTTAGCTTTCACCAACTTGCTTTTACCAGATTGCTGTTTTCCCATTTGCCATCAGGCTAGATATTAAGGATCATTATAGAAAATAATCCTATCAAACTATTGCATCTATCATAAGGATATTGTGAGACTATTCATTGATACACTGTCTTCTTTTATTACAATTTCTTGAGAATAAACTATCTGACTTTAATACAAAGACTTCTTTTACCTCTGCTGAGCAGTTGCTTTGCTTTTACCTTATGAACATGGTGAATGTTTAACTTAACTCTCTCTGGTTAGCTGCCAAAAAAGCTTAGAGCCAAATTTGTGGCCCACCTATAACAAATGTGCTCTATGGCTCATTAACTTCATTCCTGGCTCCAGTTTATGTCTCTGCTCTATTTATTATTTTTTTCTTAAGAAAATCTTAATTCATGCCATCTTACTATATATGTATTTTTTCTCATAAACAGCCTTATATTGTTTCTGAAGTAGTTCAGATTATGATATATTGTATGTACATAAAACCATCTTGGATGCTTCATAGTTACTTCATTTACTTTAGCTTTTTTTCTTAAGGGATAGATTTATATAGGTTTTTGTAAAGTTTTGATTATATGAAAATGGTTATACCACAAAATTTTATTGTTTTAATGGTATAATCAAGTGGTAAAATAATTGGCCTAATGGCCGTAATTAACTTGATGTTACAATTCTAGTCTTGTCTTTCACAACAGTATTACTGTTTTCTTACAGTATGCTTTGTTTTGTACTCTCAATCTGCGTGTGACAGTGTACTGCTATGTGATTTTTAGAAATACTGTTGTGCTGCCAGGTCAGTACATAACATAACAGTTAACTCTTTCTTAACTCTGTTGAGTCTGTTAGGCTCATATATAGTGTCATCTTCTGCACCCATCAGACTTCTTGTCTTTTTTAGCACCTGATTTTGAGTGATCACAAGCATATTAATCTCATTATACAACTTGTCTTGCTTCTGCCCTAAGTTAGTCATTCTGTTTTTGGAAGAGATAATGTGAATGGATATTGGTTTCTAAACCTCATTTGCTTTGATTGGATTGGAGCTCTATCTGGATTTTCTTATTATCTTGCTAATACCATCAAATTGAAAACATAAATATTATTCATACAATTTTTTAAACTATTCTAATATCTTCAAGTAAAATTATTTAGACTTCTCTACAAGTCTCTGAGGTAGGTAAGGCAGATATATGCCCTTTTTACAGATGACAAAAACAAGGACAAAATCATTTACATGGCAAGATGATACTAGCAAATCAGTGATAAAACTAGGGCTAGACCCAGGTCTCCTGATTGCTATGCCATACTACGTTTTAAAAGATCTAAAGAAGTTCTAACTTACATTATAAACACTATATCATCTTTATGATACCTCTTAAAGTTAAGGATGGGGAATAGGCAAAGGTAAATTATATCATATCACTCATGCTTATAGCTGAGCAGTCTCAGAAATGAATTTTATTTGATTACTGTCATGATTTTCTGTTCTTGAACTTACAGTTCCTGGCCGGGCGCTGGTGGCTCATGCCTGTAATCCTAGCGCTCTGGGAGGCCAAAGGGGGCGGATCATTTGAGCTCAGGAGTTCAAGACCAGCCTGAGCACAAGAGCAAGACCCTGTCTCTACTAAAAAAATAGAAAGAAATTAGCTGGACAACTAAAAATATATATAGAAAAAATTAGCTGGGCATAGTGGCGCATGCCTGTAATCCCAGCTACTTGGGAGGCTGAGGCAGGAGGATTGCTTGAGCCCAAGATTTTGAGGTTGTTGTGAGCTAGGCTGATGTCACGGCACTCTAGTCTGGGCAACAGAGTAAGACTCCGTCTCAAAAAAAAAAAAAAAATATATATATATATATATAAAATTATCGCTATCACTTTCTATTATGGAAGGAGGAAGCAATATTTTTTTTTGTTTGCCCAGCTAATTTTTTCTATTTTAGTAGAGACAGGCTCTCGCTCTTGCTCAGGCTAGTGTTGAACTCCTGACCTCAAGCAGTCCTCCCACCTCAGCCTCCCAGAGTGCTAGGATTACAGGCGTGAGCCACTGCCCCCAGACGGAAGCAATATTTTATCTTATCTGTTGAAAATTAATGTTAAAATGGAAACTATTTCACTTGGCAATTAGTAACTTTTTTTTTTGAGACAGGGTCTTGCTCTGTCACCCAGGCTGGTCTCAAACTCCTGGCCTGAAGCAGTCCTCCCACCTCAGCCTTCTGAGTAGCTGGGATTACAGACACAAGCCACTGTTCCTTGCACTTTTTATTTTTAGATTCTTTGAATTCATCTTTAATATAAAAATAATTTGCGGCTGGGCGCAGTGGCTCATGCCTGTAATCCTAGCACTTTGGGAGGCCGAGGCGGGTGGATCGCTCAAAGTCAGGAGTGAAACCAGCCTGAGCAAGAGCGAGACCCCATCTCTACTATAAATAGAAAGAAATTAATTGGCCAATTAAAAATATATAGAAAAAATTAGCTGGGCATGGTGGCGCATGCCTGTAGTCCCAGCTACTTGGGAGGCTGAGGCAGTAGGATTGCTTGAGCCCAGGAATTTGAGGTTGCTGTGAGCTAGGCTGACACCATGGCACTCACTCTAGCCAGGGCAGCAGAGTGAGACTCTGTCTCAAAAAAATAAAATAAAATAAAAATAATTTGCTACTGTTATCATGCATATTCATTAAAGAGCCAAATAATATGGTAAGTGCTATGGTGTTTGGTAAAACATTACCTATAATTTTAACCAATCTCTTCATTTAAAAAGGAAATTAAAAATTCATGCTTACTATCTTTGCAATTCAGAAGCCAAAAAGAAAAAAAAATTCATGCTTACTGTCTACATGGAAAATTTCCATAGTTTGTATTGTAACTAATTGTTTACATACAGCACATAAGCTAAAGTTACTTACAATTATAGCTGACCCTTGAACAACCTAGGGGTTAGGCATGCCGACCCCCCCCTCGCCATGTTAAAAATCCATGTATAACTTTTAACTCCCTAAAAACCTTACTAATAGTCTACTGCTGACCAGAAGGCTTACTGATAACATAAACAATCAACACATATTTTGTATGTTATATTTAATAGATACTGTAGTTTTACAATAAAGCAAGCTAGAGAAAAGAAAATATAATTAAGAAAGTTACTGTATAAGAAAGAGAAAATATATTTACTGTTCATTAAATGGAAGTGGATAATCATAAAGGTCTTCATCCTGGTCTTCTTCATGTTGAGTAGGCTAAGGAAGAGGAGGGGTTGGTCTTTCTGTCTCGGGGCTGGCAGAGGCAGAAGAAAATCTGCATATAGATGGATCCATTCAGTTCAAATCCATGTTGTTCAAGGATCGACTGTATATTTATTCTTTACCACAACCCTATGAGAGTAGCTGTTATTTAACAGCCCCATTTTACATCCGGGTATCATATTAAACAGTAAATATTGTATTTTGCCTCTCCTTCAGCTTCTGGAATTTCTCAGCAGCCCTGGTCAGGACTACAAGATGGACCCTGTAGTCTTGAGTTACATGGACAGTCTACTGCGGCAATCAGATGTCTCACTATTGGATCCACCAAACTGGCTTAATGACCATATTATTGGGTTTGCCTTTGAGTACTTTGCCAACAGTCAGTTTCATGACTGTTCTGACCATGTCTGCTTCATCAGCCCTGAAGTCACCCAGTTCATCAAGTGCACTAGCAACCCAGCAGAGATCGCCATGTTCCTTGAGCCTCTGGACCTCCCCCACAAGAAAGCTATATTTTTAGCCATCAATGATAACTCCAACCATGAAGCTGGGGGAACCCACTGGAGTTTGTTGGTTTATCTCCAAGATAAAAATAGCTTTTGTCATTATGATTCCCATAGTAGGAGCAACTCAGTTCACGCAAAGCAGGTAGCAGAGAAACTGGAAGTTTTCTTAGGCAGAAAAGGAGACAAACTGGTCTTTGTGGAAGAGAGAGCCCCTGCTCAACAAAACAGCTATGACTGTGGGATGTACGTGATATGTAACACTGAGGCCTTGTGTCACAACTTCTTTAGGCAGCAGACAGAATCACTGCTGCAGCTACTTACCCCTGCATACATCACAAAGAAGAGGGGAGAATGGAAAGACCTCATTGACAGACTTGCTAAAAATTAGCTGTTGAAATATATTTGTGACTTCTTTGAAGTCTCCTCTTTCTACCCTTCCCCATTTGTTGATGACTGCAGTCTCAGTGCCTGAGGGAAGATGCCTAGTAGAGGAAAACTTAGTACTCTTACTTTTTCCTAAACAAATGTTATCCTCTGCATTATCCTAATGGACAGTTTCACTGTAACCCTGCCTTGAGAGCAATATGGTCTGTGAAAATGTCTTGAAATTATATACCAAAACCTTACAACCAACTTATGTGAACATTTATTACAAACAAGGTTCCAGTGAGACTATTCTTATTGGTATAAAATTAATTTCCTTTTGGTCTCCCTTATCCACATTGGCTTATTCTAAAGGAAAAGCAGTACCCTGGAAAAGAAATCAAGAATATATGAAATCTAGAGGAATGCAAGGAAGGAAACTATAGAATAGAACCAAAGACTTGTTGCATGGCCTGCATAATTAAAGAGATCAGCTGGCTGGAAGCAGATCAAGGCCTAACTATTCAAGACCTAAATATTATGAGAATCAATTATTCGTTGCTTTGTGATATCTATTCACCATGCAAAGGCTTTCTCATGTATCTACATATTCTTTGCAAATATTTGATGAGATGATGTTAGCCCATCTTCCTCCATCTGGTTCCTATAATACTCTAAGAAAGGGGAAGTTTGAGTAATATCATTAAAATGAATGGCTGTGGTGGACCTGTTAGTTTGTTCACTGAGTGGGTCGACTTGCTACTCTGGACTGATAACAGCTTTTCTTAACCTTGTCTATTAGCCACGTATACACTTTCTCCTTGTATCTGAAGTTCTTTGGTTCTAAAACTCATAGCTGATAACTTCCCACCTGTTATTTCAGATAAATATTTCTGCTTTCTGATAGTTACAGGTTTTCCACTCTATCCTCAATCTGGCAGAGTTGTTTTCAGTTATGTCATGGTGATTTCAGGACTGTATCTGAAACTTACAGACTTAGAGTTGGCTTATTCTTAAAATATAAAGGAAGAAAAGTGACCTTTCTCAACCCATTCACTTAATTCAAAATGCAGACAATGTAATTTTTAAAATGTAGAACGAAGAATAAAAAGAAATGCTATCCCTCCAAAAGCACTGATTTGTTTTAGTTGTTTCAAATAATGAACAATCGGATGATATGTTGGGTACATATATTTGTTCTGTTCCTAATAGGAATTAGATTGTAATGCATATGAGACTTAAAACCCAAAAATTAGCTCCAGCCGTGAAACTTATTTCAGCTACCTCCCTAGCCTAACCCTGCCCCCAGCCCTCATGGCCCAAAATAACCTCGCCACCCACTGACCACAGAGGGCAATAACTCAGTTCCTTTTAGCCAGGAATGGAAAACACAGTAAGTGTAAAAAAGTACAGGTTACATAGCAGGTCTGAGTGAACAGGAATTGAAAATAAAAGTCAAAGAGAAAGCTACCAAAAAGTTTCCATTTCAAGTCATTATGTTTTGGATAAAAAGGAGACCTAATGAAAGATGGGGGCAGGGAAAAGATTAGGAACTGGCAATCAGCCTTAGAAGTGAAATAGGGATGGAGGGACCACAAGGGGAGTGACACAGGTTGCTAATAGGCCACAAGTGTAGGTAAAGATAAGAAAGCAGTATTATTTTAGTGACTGTTGACTTAAGCAGCTAGTCTAGACTAGGAGAGTCAAATCCTCTCAGGGGAAAAGTTTTCATCTTTCTATCTTTCTAATAATTCAAAGCATGTTTGTTTAAATGTCAGTATCTCCCATTGAGAGTTAATGCATATGAGTGCAATCTTTCCTGACTCTAAGATTCATCCCAGAAATAAATTATTTTTTGAACTAAACTAGTAAATCTTTAAAAAAAGATAAAATCAAAGATCTCCTTTTCCGCATATATGGCATGATTGGACTGTGCCACAGGTTAGTTTCCTTATATAACATTTTGAGGCCGGGTGCGGTGGCTCACACCTGTAATCCTAGCACTGTGGGAGGCTGAGGTGGGCGGATTGTGTGAGCTCAGGAGTTCAAGACCAGCCTGAGCAAAGAGCAAGACCCTGTCTCTACTAAAAATAGAAAGAAATTAGTTGGACAACTGAAAATATATAGAAAAACTTAGCCGGGCATGGTGGTGCATGCCTGTAGTCCCAGCTACTCGGGAGACTGAAGCAGAAGGATTGCCTGAGCCCAGGAGTTTGAGGTTGCTGTGAGCTAGGCTGATACCGCAGCATTCTAGCCTGGGCAACAGAGTGAGACTCTGTCTCAGAAAAAAAAACAAAACATTTTCAGTATGTCATCTGTAAATGTTAGTATTATAAATGACAGGAGAATTTAAGAGTTGACTTGTATTTCTCTAGATGTTATAATAGCCCATAAGTAATGCACCTGCTTAACCATACACCATTGATGTTACATGATACATGAAATAGGGAACGGATCTTTTGATGGTGTTGTGCTCTCTTCGAGTCAAAAGGATCCATTATGCAAAATTCATCTTCAAAACATTGAAAAGGAAAGCGGGTTATTCAAAATTGGGCCAAGCAATTAGCAAACTGAACTACCCTGCTTTCAAATATCCTATTGTGTTGCCCCATAAGTATAATCACACTTGTCTGACCTGTGTTTCAATATAGAATTCAAAAAGGTCACTGTACATAAACCCAGCTGTAGATGGTGGTAAAAAAGATAAGTATCAGTGAGTTTTCTATTTAATACTGTCTAAACCACAAATATTTCCACGCTTTGGGTAGGTATGTGTTGAATTTCACAAGCACTGGTCCTAACTAGATCAGAATAATTTAAAATTTACAAATGGATTATATTTTTGATATGTGCCTAATTATTTTGACTATTTTATAATTTTTACTATATCCATAGTGACCATATGTTTTAATAATAGACATTTCATTGAAATGGCAAAGTAGAATTTCTCAGTTCCATGGTTATTTACTGATACTGAATGCGTTTTTTTCTTCCATCACTTAAAATAGAAAAAGAGAAAATATTTTTGGAAATTTGTATGCTGTAGTATTAGAGCATGAATGTTTTAATCAAATCTAAGCTCTGTTGGTTATAAACTCGTAGCTTCAGGCTAATTTGAGATTCAGTGTCCTCATCTGCAGAATGAAGATAGTAGTCTGTTTAAGCAGGTACTATAAGGATTACATATCATATGTAAAGTATACAGTTGACACTAAACTAAACCTTATTTCCCTTCTGTCCTACTACTCAGTTCCATTTTAAGACAAACAGCAAGTTTGAAAACTTGGTGTTACATTGCCATGCAGCTAAACAGATGTGTGGAAAGTGGCTGATAAATATTGTTATGTACAAAAGAGAAACTTAGGATGGTAAATAATAGCAACAACTAACGTTTATACTGTGCAGGGTGCTTTCTGTGCACACACACACATACGTGGAAGTACCTTGCACATTACATATGTATGCATCTATATATTATTATATATGTAAAGTACCTTGTACATTATTGAGTTTCTAGAGAAATGTGTATATAAAATCTCATTTAATTCTCATGTTTTAACAGGTATTATTCCCATTTTATATATAAGAAACAAACTCAAAAGTTTAGTCACATGGCCCCCATCTCTTCTCACACTTTTTCCACCCATTCATTTCTCCTTCTCAGAAAATTGGTAGCAAGAACTCCTTGCTTAAATATTTTAAATGTAATCTAGCTTCATTTTCTAAATGTCATATATTCAGCTGGTATATTACCTAAACCAATAATGAGAAATTGTCATCTCAATTAACTGCTGCTAGGCAGCAGGACCTATACAATAACTGGCTCTGTTTTACATATTAGGTCATATTTGGATCAGCTCCTTATATCGAGCCCCTGATCTAAGGCACTTTAAAAGCCCAACATTGTACTTCCTGTGTCACCTTTCATATTCCATGCATGTGAAAGATGGGAAGTAGAACAAGAGCAACAACCTGGGAAATCTCATTTTAAAAAGAAGGCTTAAAGGAATTGCATCAAGTAAATGGGACTAAACAAAGATGCTCTGCATAAAAGTAGAAAAATTAGGCCGGGCGCAGTGGCTCACGCCTGTAATCCTAGCACTTTGGGAGGCCAAGGCGGGTGGATCGCTCAAGGTCAGGAGTTCAAAACCAGCCTGAGCAAGAGTGAGACCCTGTCTCTACTATAAATAGAAAGAAATTAATTGGACAACTAAAAATATATAGAAAAAATTAGCCAGCGTGGTGGCGCATGCCTGTAGTCCCAGCTACTCGGGAGGCTGGGGCAGGAGGATCGCTTGAGCCCAGGAGTTTGAGGTTGCTGTGAACTAGGCTGATGCCACGGCACTCTAGCCCGGGCAACAGCGAGACTCTGTCTAAAAAAACAAAAAAAGGTAGAAAAATTGGTCACTAAGTTCCAAACTGAGGCTGAAATTCCACTATGGAAAAATCAAGTGCTAAATGCACTGATATGAAATTTTCTTACATAGGGAAAAACTAACAACATGTCAGAGTGTCAAAGGAAGTGGCAGTCATCTTTTGTGTCAGTAGCAGGGAAGAGTTATCATTACTGTGGAAAAAATTAATCTTAGATCCTGCAGTTTGCATTAGAAGATAGGAGCTGCTTTCTGTATCTTTTTGCTCCATGTACCAAAACCAAGCAAGCCATATTTAGAAGAAAATTCTTCTCCCATGATGCAAGCTCAGACAAGATTTTCTACACTAGGCTTTGCTTCCGTAGCTCGCTCACACTCCAGCTCTCCACAGCTGCTACCGTAGTCTTCATTCCTCAAACCTGCAAAGCCTCACCTCTAACTCTTATGCTCCTACTTCAAAGAGAAAATAGAAAATCATCAGACGTGAACTCCTTCAACTTGTCTGACACCAAATCTACAAACCTACCTTATCTGTCGCTGTCTTTGAGCCTTCATTTCTGTCATAGCGATCCTCAGAGCTAAGGCTAATCCCTCCATCTGTGCACAGGGATATCGTGCGAACAATTTCTTCACACACACATCATCAGCCTCTCTCTACTAGATTTTGCCATCAATATTTAAATGTGTAACATCTCCACCGTCTTTAAAAATAAATAAAAATATGATGCCATGCTCCCTCTAAATACTGACCTTTTGCTGCTCCTCTTCACAGCCAGCTCTAAAGTGTCTATAGTTAGCACCACAATTCCTCACTTCCCTCCCACCTCTCAACCCACTTTAATCTGGATTCTGCCCCCAGTGCTCCACAAAAAATTCTCAGTAAGAATACTAGTAGTTTTGGCCGGGCGCGGTGGCTCACGCCTGTAATTCTAGCACTCTGGGAGGCGGAGGTGGGCGGATCGCTCAAGGTCAGGAGTTCGAAACCAGCCTGAGCAAGAGCGAGACCCTGTCTCTATTAAAAATAGAAATAAATTAATTGGCCAACTAAAAATATATAGAAAAAAATATTAGCCGGGCACAGTGGCGCATGCCTGTAGTCCCAGCTACTAGGGAGGCTGAGGCAGAAGGATTGGTTGAGCCCAGAAGTTTGAGGTTGCTGTCAGCTAGGCTGACGCCACAGCACGCTAACCCGGGCAACAAAGTGAGACTCCGTCTCAAAAAAAAAAAAAAGAATACTAGTAGTCTTTATCTCATTAGGCCTCTTAGCAACATTAAACGCTCCTTTTCAAACCCTCGCCCTTTAACTGATGTAACACCTACTTTTCCTCTTCACTGAATCACTCTTATTTGCCAGTTTCTTCTCTACTTGCTCAGGTTTGTCCCATAAGCTGTCTTCTCACTCTGTACACACTTTTTAGGTGCTCCCATTCATCGCCAAGGCCGACGGTGGATTTTTAGTCACTTCAGACCTATACTCGTCTCTTGAACTCTCCAAAACTTCAACCTGTATATTCATTTACCTGCCCACTGGACATCTTCACTCGGGTAGTTCATGGGCCCCTCAAACCCAACAGACACCAAAGCTCAACTCATCTTTCTTCATCAAACCTGCTGCATCAGTGTTCCCTACCTCAGGAAATGGCATGACTTCCCCAACTCAGTTCTAGCCAGAAATCTAGGAAGCATCCTTGACTTTCTCACACAACTTCACATCTATCAACCTCCTAATCCTGTTGAGTCTTCCTCTTAGATATCCTTTAAATCCATGCATTTCTCTCTCTCACCAGTGCCACCACTGTAGTCCAAACAATCATTACTGTCACTGTCGTCTGGGTTGCCACAATAGCTACTAAAGGAATCTTCCAGCGTTCACTCACACTCCCCACCACCCACTCCATATTATATTCTGCCAGTCTCTTTAATAAAGCTGTGTGTAATCTGGTCCCTTCCTGCTTTTCCTGCCTCTTTACAAGCCATATCACTCTTGCCTTAGCTTTCTGTGCTCCAGCCCTGCAGATCTTCTTTTAGTTCCTCCAACACACACATTCTTTTCTCCTCTCAAAGCCTTCCCACTTGCTGTTCTCTCCCACACTCTTTCCCGTACTCCTCAACAGAGAAACCTCTATGTAGTCTCTTCCTCAAGGAAATCATCCCTGATGCACCAGACTAGTTTGCTTTTCTTGTTAATTCCTTACAATCATGAATCCTTCCAATGTGCCCAAATCACAGAATTCCTAGTGATATGTCCCTCTTTCCCCTAAACTATGAGAGCCACGGAGGCCAAGGACCATATCTGACTTGTTCACTATTGAGTTCCTGCTGCTTAATGTAGTGCCTGGCACATAGACATAATTATTTGTTGAATGGATAAATGAGAATATAGGAGCTATTTATCAAAAAGTAGCCCATCATCCTCCTATGGCATAGCAGCGGAAGTCAAAATGTGCAACATTAATCAATATAACTTTTCATGCTTGTGTAAGAGCAAGCTGTTAGGGGAACGGGGGATTGATGAACTTAAGCAACCTGACAGAAAATAAGGAACTCACTAAACATGTAAATCTAAGCACAGACATCTCTTCAATTTATCTGCTGATTTTTTAGAGATTTCATATTTTACATAGTTTTAATCCATGCGTAAGCACTATCTTAATTCTGCTTTTTCCAAATTTCTACCAGTAATCATTGTTTACTTGTTCTGTTTAAAGGCACCATGGGGTTGCCATTTCCTCACTGTTGGGCTTTTTGGTGAGTTCTGATTTGAGGCTGTTATGAGTAGCAGTACTGGCAAACATTCTTCAAAAATAAATTTATTTTAAATTCTCTCCTTGAGGAATACAAAAGTGGGATTAAGACATCAAAATGTGAACAATTTATATGCCATCATATAGACAGCCAGAGAATTATCTAAAAAGAAAGATAAAGTACCATTAAAATTGTATGATATAAACCTATATCTAGTTCCCTATAGCCCTACCAACATTGAGATTTATGTTTGTTTACATTGATTTCCTGAAGTTTAACAGATAACTAACATTTATTGAGTTCTTCCTATGTATCTAAGGATTTGACATGAATAATACTATTTAATAATCACCATAAACCTATAAGATAAATACTATTATTATCCCTCTTTTAGAGATGCAGAAACTGAGGCTTAAAGTTGCCCAAGTTGAGTAAATTGAAGAGATTTAAATGTAGATATACTGATTCTGGAACCTGTACTCTTAACCATGTTGTACTATCTCCTGGTTGTTTGTTAGTGGTAGTGTTTTTTCTGTTTTATCTAACAGGAAAAATTGCTATTATGAACAAAATAAAAACTGTAGCCTTTCTGATTCCAGGACTGTAGTATAATTTATTGCTAGAGAGCTTGTTTTATTGAGGTGAACATCTAGATGGACCTTTTTGGTTGACCCCTGGTGTTTAGCTTGTGTGGGCCAGGAGGATAATAGAGAGATCCAAATAATAAAATAAAAAGAAATTTGGATTTTCATTGTATGCTCTAGAGAAAGAGAATGAGGCCTAGGAAAGAAAGAAGTAGGGCAGGACAACTGAGATGGGAAACGTGAAGAAAACTGAGATGGGAAACGTCCCAAAAACATGGCAGGAGACAGGGGCCTACTGGAGGACATGGCCACTGAAAAGTTCCCTACTGTAGCACATGGCTGTTAAATTTCTATAAACAATCATCTATGCATTGAATTTGAAGTTTCTGCTTTGTGATGTAGCCTTCCATTAACTCGAAATCTTTCATGCAATTTGGATACACCCAGCCTTGGTGGTGGATCATTGGGAAGAAGGAAGGATGAGAAGTGGCACATCAGGAGGCAAAAAAGTAATGGCCAAAGGACAAGCAGGCAACAACATAGCCTGGCCCAGGAGATACAGAAGCAATCTTGGAAACCCTAGGAGAAATTGAGCTCTCAGGACTTCCCACAATGGTTGGAAGTGGGTCTTTGGCCATCTTCATATTGAGGGAATAACCCCTAAACATTAAATTTTGGGGGGTTGTCCAGGTTGGAAACTTCTGGGTTACACTCAAGTGAGGAAGAACTTTTGTTGAACCACAGTAAAATAAATTTGACTTACTGGCAGCATTTGTCATAGCCTCTGCCTTGATGTACGATAATTGGCTTCCAGGATACTACACTCTTCTGGTTTACCTCCTTCCTCATCAGGCGCTCCTCAGTTTCCTTTGCTAGTTCTTCCCTTTCTTCCCGATCTCTTCCTGATGGTGTGCCACAGGCCTCGACCTCCATCCTCTCCTCTGTCAACAGACACTCAGTCCCTTGGTGATCTCATCCAGTGTCATGCTTTTAAATACCATCTATATGCTGATAGCTCCCAAATTTTTATCTCCCAGACTTCTCTCCTGAACTCCAGACTCATATAGTCTCTATAGTCTCATAGTCTGTTGCCCACTTGACTTCCACACTTAGATATCTAAAACTCATCTCAAACTTAACGTGTCCAATACTACATTTCTGATCTTCTTCCCTAAAGCTGTACCACTCATGGCTTTCTCCATCTCCATCCTTTCAAGCCAAAAAACATGGAGTCATCCTTATGATTCTTTTTCTCTTATACCCTATCTCCAATTTGACTGGCAATCCTGTTCTTTTTGCCTTCAGAATATATCCAGAATCTTCCCATTTCCACCATCTCTGCATCTACTACCCTAGTCAGAGTTGCCATCCTCTCTTACTTGGATTACCACAAGTCTCCTAACTGATCTCCCTGCCTCCACTTTTCCCTCTGTAGCAGCCAAGGATGATCCTTTTTAAACCTGTGTAATAAAATTCACTCATCTGCTCCCCATTTTATTGAGAGTCAAAACCAAAGTTCTTATAAGTGATACGATCTCCCTGTCCCCACTTGGACCTAATCTCCAGCTCCACCTACATCCTTGCTGTTCCTGAACAAGCTAGGCACCCTCCCACCTCAGATCTTTCGCACTGGCTGTTCACTCTACCTGGAATGTTTCACAAGGCTCATTCTCTCACTTCTTTCAAGTCTTTGCTTAAATATCAGTTTCTCAACTGGACCTTCCCTGATGCCATCTTTTAATTACAATATCCTATCAGCAGTTCTCATCCCCCTTTTCTTGTTCTACATTTTTTTCTTTCTTTCTTTCTTAGCACTTATCACTTTCTAACATACTATGTAATTTATTTATTATCTTTATTACTTATGCCTATCTCCCTCTCCTCACCACTAGAATATATAAGCTCTATGAAGGCAAAGATCTTTATTTGCTTTGTTCACTAATATAGTCCAAGCACTTAGCACAGTTCCTAGCCTGTAGTAGGCACTCAATGGTAATAACTTGGATGAAAAAAATAAATGAAAATCTGTCACCCCCGCCACCAATTGAATGAGAATAGGAATCCACAATTTTGTACAACACAGGCATTTTCCTTTAGACCAGGAATCTGCAAACTTTTTCTTAAAGGGCCATATAGTAAATATTTTAGGTTGACAAGTTATGGTCTCTGGTAACTACTGACAAGTTATGGTTTCTGGTAACTACTCAGCTGTGCCACTGGAGCTCCAGAGCAGCCAGAGACAATACATAAGCAAATGGGCGTGGCTGAGTTCTAATAAAACTGTGTGTTTACAAAAAGCTGGCCAGCAAGCTGTACTTCCACTGATTCCTGCTTTAGACAAAGACACATCCTGGTAAATCAGTTCCCTTCATTGACAGGCCAGGCTCTATCCATCCACTCTCCCAACTGTCAGAAACAAAACTAGAAGTTTGCTAACCTAGCAAAATTACAGATCAGTAGCTTCTCTGCCTGCAGGCAGATTGGGGACATTCGCTACTCAATGTGGCCCTTGAGTAAGTTGTGACTTGGTCTGGTTGAGGGAAGAGAAATCCTGGTATCAGCTATTTTCTTGCTAATGAGTCTTGAGCTCATTATCTGTAGCTTTAGAGTCCTCTAGAGATTTCTAATACGCAGAATGATGTACTTCTGAAGCCTCTTTTCTCTGTGCCATTAAGTTCTTTGGCATTGGCAATGCATTTCCTGTGGCAAGGAAAAGATTTTTACTCTTATCAGCTATTCTAAAAGTCGATAGACTGATGTAGTTGGTTCTGAAAATATCTGCCAACATTCTGTGGTCCAGGCCCTCATCTCCTGCCATCTAGACCAATGATTCTCGATTAGGGGCATTTTTACCCCCCAGGAGACATTTGGCAATGTCTGGAGACAGTTTTGTTTGTCACAATTGGGGTGGGGGAAGTGCTGCTGGCACCAGGTGAGCAAAGGCCAAGGATGTGGCCAAGCATCTTACAATACACAAGATAACCCCTATAACAATGATCCAGCCCAAAATGTCAGTAGCACTGAGACTGAAAAACCATGATCTAGACTATTCTACTGAACTTTGCCTCCACATGGTACTCCACTGCCAAACCAATATTCCTAAACCATCAAATTATCCATGATTCCTATGCTCCAATAGCTCCAGTAGCTCCTCACTGCCTAGAAAACCAAGTCTCTGCTTCTCATCCTAGCATTTAATCCTGGGGATTTTGCCCACTTGCGTATCTGTTCTGTGGCAGAAACTCTGCTTCTCCCTAGTTTTCACCTGCACTGCCCTCCTCACTGCCATCCTTTTTACTGATGTTAACCCCCAAACACATTTAGGGAGAATCCTCCCCACATCTCTCCTTGGATCCAAAGCTTACTCATTCTTTGAAGCCCACACATGTTGCACGCCCCTGTGCCACTGAGTCAGTCTGTGCCATTCCCCTGCACTCTCACCACGGACTCACCAGTCTTGCACCGTTGTGCAGCTAGTCCATCTTGCCTCCTCAATAAACTCCTCAAAGGGTTCCATGTTGTTTTTCTGGTCTACTGACCTCAGTTTCCACAGTATAAAGTATATTGCTGTATTGAGAATCTCTTGTGTGAGAGTCAAATGAGATGAGAATAGAAAGCACCCTGTATAGGGCCTGGTACACAGTTAAGTGCTCAGAAAATTCCAGTGTCATAGTATCTACAGAAGCATACATTCAGGAGCCCATAGAAGGTGCTGAATAAATTGTTGAAATATGGTTATGTGCTGGAGAGAGCATGCCATTCAGACTAGCCTGGTATTTGGAGCTAACAGCAAAGAAAAACTTCCATCAGAAATCCTACACCAATTAACACGCCTTCACGCTAGACTGAATCAAGGAGCAGTGGGTGTCACATTTTCCCAAAGTGGTGCCTAAGCCAACCTTTCTGCATTTAGCAAGTTAATGAACAGCTTATGAATAACACTTTGCCCACTCTGGCCCAATTTAGAAGGCTGCCAATAGGATAAGATACCAATATGCCACAGTCTCTGCTTTACTGGGGACCCAGCTGTATGCTTCCTAAGTGCTTCTGCTTTCAGCCACTGGAGAGTCTGATGTCCCTAAAGAAGTCACACAGTGGGATGAGGCTGCAGCAAGAGCCTGGCCTTTCCCCGAACGGAAGAAAGCCTTGTCTCAGATCCTGTGAGAGAAGTGAGTGGGAGCATGGCATTCTGAGCAGCCCAGGTTTGGCTCTGGGCCAGGCACTGAGTGGCAAACAAGAAGGAACACATTCTGGGAAGGCAAGGAGCCCTGCCAACGCGAAGGCGGCCCAGCAAGCCGGGCCCTGCTGGGCGCCAGGTGCTCCTCGGCTCCGTGGAGGTCAGGCATGCAGAGGGATGAACTCGGGTTTCTCTGGATTATCAGTTCAGAGGCTTAACCGCCTCCCTCCCTCTCGCTTTCAGTGGACAAAGCATATGTAACTGTTAAATTTTAAACCTCTCTACTCTGGGGTCCAGCTCGTGCTCTCTAAATAAAGGTAATAGGGGAAAGAGTGTTGTTGCCATCGAGAAATCACACTTCACAGGAGCCAGCTTTCTGTAATTCTGTGCTCCTCGTAACGAGGGCAGGTCAGGGGAAGAGCTGGGATTTCTACACCCTAGAAGCTAAGCTTTCTGCCCTCCACCCTCCACCCTCGCAGCCGGACACACAGGCTTGTTCTTCATACCTGCTAGTTCTGCCTTCCTACTGCCAGACCTGGGGAAAGTCTGGAGAGCCCTTGGACAGGCTTTCCTTCCAGAATCACCGCAGGCCTTGCCCAAGCGGTGAGAGAAGGGAGAGGGGGAGAGGGCCAGAGGGGACGGGGATAGAGCCGTCTTCTGGGGGAAGTAGCCACACACACTTGTGCGAAGATCCCCATTGGATTGGTAGATGCACTGGACTTAGAAGAGGCCTGAGCCCGTTTTCACCCAGCAAGGGGATAGCGGAGACCCTTCTCAGAGAAAGGAGAATGAAGTCTGTTACCCTTGTGGCTCCAGGTCTTCTTGCTGGACTTTGCTGCCACCTAGTGGGTCAGTTGTCATCTTTTCCTCCTCAGAGGGAGACGAGCAGCCTTGGATTGAGCCTGGAATCTGGCCTCAATCCAGTCCTGAGGCCAACTGCAGTCCTTGGAGAAGTTTCTCTGCCCTAGGACTCCCTGATTCAGCTAGGAGAGGAGCAGCATGGGCTTCAAGACCTCACTCAGTTCAGTAGGGGTCCTGATGCCATGGCAACCAGGTAGGAAGGTCATGGCTGGCTGGCTTGGCCCCTGGAGTGGAGGAGGGGCCGTTTCTCATTCCCAGGCCCTCTCCCTGGGCTGACGTTCTCCCTGACCTCCCTCATTCCTGAATGCCCTTTTCACTAGGAACATGTTGCAAAATTGAGGCTCTAGCGTAACATATTAATGTATTTCCTTATGTTGCCCCAAATTTAAGGCAGTTATTTCCTCCCTTATAAAGTTAGCTCATTTCAACTTAAAAAATTACAAATATGATTATGTGCCTTCTCCATGCTGCTGCTGCTATGAAGCCAACTCTGGGAACAGTGAGAAGGAGGCATGTTTGAAAGAGTTTTATTGGTATCTCTAAATCATATCAACCGTATTTTTCTGTCTTATATCTAGGTGTTTATTTCCTCTAGCAAAGAAAAGAACTTGGTTTCAGCAACCACTCATCCACCATCCCAGCCCCAAACTTTCAGATCTAAGCTACACCCCAGGGAGTGTGTAAAATCCATACTCTTCTCCAGCCCACCTTATCGATGTCTTTACATTTTAAAAAATTGTGGTAAAATACACCTAAAATGTACCATCTTAACTATTTTTAAGTATACAGTTCAGTAGTGTTAAGTAAATTCACGTTGTTGTGAAACCAATCTCCAGAACTCTTCATCTTGCAAAACTAAAACTCTATAACTTCCCATTTCTCCTCCCCTCAGCCCCTGACAACCACCATTCTACTTTTTGTCTCTATGAATTTGGCTATTCCAAGTACCTTGTATAGGTTGAATCATACAGTATATGTCTTTTTTTTTTTTGACTGGCTTATTTCACTTAGCATAATATCCTCAAGGTTCATCCATGTTATAGCATGTGTCAGAATTGTCTTCCTTCTCAAAGCTGAATAATATTCCATTGTGTGTATTATATATACCACATTGTTTATCCATTCATTCATCGATGGACACTTGAATTGAGTCTACCTTTTGGTTACTGTGCATATATGCTGCTATGAACATGAGTGTTCAAATATTCAAGACCTTGCTTTCAATTCTTTTGGGTACATACTCAGAAGTGAAATTGCTGGATCATATGGTAATTCTATTTTTTCTTTTTTTTTTTGAGTAACGATCATACTGTTTTACGAAGTGATTATACTACTTTACATTTCTACTAATAGTGCAAAGGAGTTCCAATTTTTCCAGGTCCTTGCCAATACTTATTTTGCTTCTTTGATAGTAGCTATCCTAATGAGTGTGAGATGATATCTTATTGTGGTTTTGATTGACATTTCCCTAATGATCAGTGATGTTGAGCATCCTTTCATTGGTTATTGGCCATTTGTATATCTTCTTTAGAGAAATGTCAATTCAGGTAATTTGGTTGTTTGTTTTTGGGCCATTTGGTTGTTTGGGTCATTTGCTTGGTTGTTGAGTTGACCTCTCCAACTTCTTTTTATGTCACTTTCCCATTTGGTTAGTATCCTAGGATACTGACATGCAGTGTCTCTGTTCCTCAGGGACATATATGCCTTTTCCTGCCTTTTCCAGTTGCTGATCCCTCTTCCAGGAATGTTCTTTTCCCAGCTCCTCCCATGACTGGCTCCTTATCCTTTAAGAATCAGCTTAATTGTCACTTCAGAAAACTTTCTTGGACCACCTCATCTAAAGCCATCTCCCTCTTTATCTATATCACTGTTTCTTTCCTTCATGGAACTTAATTGCAATCTGCAATTACCTTGTTTACATATTTACTTGGAATTTACTTTTACATGGAAGGTAAGTTCAATGCCACTGGGAAACAAACATTGCCTGACATAGTCACTGCTGTATCTCCAGTTCCTGGCTGAGAACCTGTCACATAGTCTCGCTCAACTCAATAATATTTATTGAATGAATGAATCACTACTAGAGGGGGACATTGTAGGGAGAAAGAAGAAAGGTGATATGGCCCAAATTGTAATTTTACCTCCATACCTAGGCTCTAAGTCATAGAAAAGGCCACAGTTTTTTGGCTGAGTTCATACATTAATTCCTAAATCAGAAGCATGGTACTATTTCAGTAGGCACGTGGCTTTAGAGTAGCCCAGGGGAAATGGGGAAGCATCCCCAGTGTCCACCCAATAGAGGCCAAAGGCTGTAGAGGTTTATTGTGGCCATCCTCACCCTTCCCCATACACCTGAGATGTAAGCCAGCTCAGCTAAAGTCCTTTGAGATTAGCAGAGTACTTGGGATTCTGGGAATGATGTGGGCTCCATCAGTCACCTTGGTGCTAGGTATGTTAGTGAATAGTCAAAGGACAAAAATGAACTTTCCATACCACAGGATGCTAGAAAAATCAAGTTTTTTATTTTAAAATATTTTAAAAAGCTAAGGTCATAGTGGAACAACCCAAGGGTGGTTGAACCAAACTTTGAGGGAATTAGAGGAGCATCAGCCAATGTAAGCAGGTCTGTATAAATACACATAGTTTATAAATGAGCATAACAGAAGGTACAGTGGCCCCAGAGGATCAGGCTGGGGCAAAAGGGAGAAACAGAAGGCTTTCCAGCGGGACAGGCACAGCCACACCACTCAAAGCCCAGGGTCCCAGGCACGACTCCAAAACCACCTACCCTACAGCATGCCTCTTGCCCTTTCTGAGCCTGAGGTATAGCTAAAAACCAGGTTCACCAGCATCTTGGCACATCCACCCGTGACTTGGTACCTCTTGTGGCCTCTGGCTCAACCTAGCAAGGCTCAGAGAATGGATTTGTTCACCTCCACCAGGGAGGGGAAGTGCTGGGGCAAGAAGGATTATTTCCCTGAAAATATGATGGAAAAGACTGATGAAAAGGGCTGATTCAAAGAAAAGGGAAAAAAAAGGCTGGATATTCATCCATTGTGGCACTGTGAGGAGAATGGAACAGTGAATTTCACCTGAGACATACAGATTTGGTGCAAGCAACACACACGGCCAGACTCTAAGCTTAATCCTAGAAACTGGGATGGGAAGAGGATGAAGAGACCTCCAGTCTGAGCTCAGTTGGAGTTGTCACTCAGACAGGAGCTGTCACTTCCTATCAGTCCCTCCAATCCTCAGTTGGGTTTGTAATAAACAGGACAGATAATCATGGCTCTGCAATAAATAATTTCCACCCGAATTTCTTCCCCTAGTTAACCTCTCAGTGTTTGAAGAGGGGAAAACAGTGACTATTTCTGACATCACCCACCCCATCACCAGTGACTCTCCCTGATACCTCTGGCCTCCTTACATAAGGCCCTTCCAGAACCTCCAAAGGCACTATCTTAGCAGACGGGAGTCCCAGGGAGATCAGACCGGAGTTCTGGGGCACAAGGAAGCTTTTAAGAATAGAGAAAGCCCTGACAGAGAAGGAGGAATCTCCAAGGCAAACTCACCACCACGTCCACCCTTCTCCTCCCCTATCTCTTTTGCCCCCAAAGGTATCAGACGGACACCACTGGCCTGGTTCCTGCACTACACCAGGCCCACCTTGGACACCAACACCTTATTAATGGAGAATAGACCCCATGAAATGGAGGACCCTCCTCTATGACCTGAAACACACTGCAGGCAATGCGAGTGAGCCCTGCCCTGTGATGGCCCAACACCAACACACCTGGCTGCCCAGCCACGCCTCCCTGACAGGCTGCTCTTGGCCATGCCTAAGATGCAGGCAGTCAGGCAGGAAGTACACAGCAAGACCTCAAATCAAAGCCTCCGTCCTTCCCACCCCCTACTTCCAGGGCCCGGGACGCTTTGGAAATGTTTGGCACATCTGGGCAAGACCCAATACCAGGTCTGTGGCCACAGTGATCAAAGGCCCTGCTCCACCTGTCCCACCAGAAAGTAAGAACATGGAATTCTAGGACTTCTCCTTCCCAGCCCCTGCCACCGTCCCCTGCTGCGGGCAGCACCTTCCCGGGTTCAGCCAGCCTCCTCACGAGGGGCCAGCACAGAGCCTCAGCCCAGAGCGTGAAAATTCACCTCCTGCTGGAATCCTGGCCACGAGCCCTCCTCTCTGCGTTCGCAGCCCTCAGCAGGCCACTGGCTCCCTGCGAGAAGCCCATGGGAGGAGAGTGCATGGGGGGAGCAGAGGCCACACTGCTGGTTTGTGTTCTGGCCTCTGACCCCACCACTGGAGTGAGCCATGTGACAGAGAGCCACGTTCCAGGTATCAAAGCATGGCTTTGTCCCTTGAGGTGGCCTCCAGTGTTCTGCCTGTGTGCCAGAACTGTTTCCAAGGAGCGGGTTAAATTTTTTTCTCATTTAAGTGGTTGCTGAAGCTTATGTGTACAGAATTCCTCAGCTGGTTCCAAAAACTCTGGTTTTTTGTTTGAGTCCAAAAATTGTAGGAGCCAGTTACTCTGTAAACAGTACTTCAGATCACTCACTGAGGGAGGGGCAAGAGTTGGGGGAAAGGGGAGGGATCCGGAATATTTTCCTTTGTACTCAATCTCAGCACAGCAGCAGCATAAACCCAGGAGATCGTTGCTGGAGACTTAGCACCCAGAGAATCTTCTTGGAGAAGGAGTGGGGACAAAGGCCAAGTGGCTGTTACCTGCACAGAGGAAAGATGCCCAGAAGGCAGAAGACATGGACAGAGGAGCCAGTGAAGCCTTTCCTCCTCCCACCCCCCGCCCTGAGAGTGGGCCAGAGTGGGATCTGTGCACCCTGCACACACTGCCCAACCTTGCTAGGGCCATCAAACCAGCTTAAAACAAGTCCCACCAGACAGCCTGGCCTTAGATTTTTGGCTTCTGTCCTCAACCCTCAATCCCACAGGCATTAGGAAGAGAAAAGGCCTCACCTGTGCCCAGGGACTGAGCCATCCCAATTCAAGGAGCATAACTGCTGTTCTAGCTGGGAGATGCGGAACGCCAGATAGGATGAGGACATGACCAAGAAGCAGATCCTGGAGAAAGAGGGGCAAGAAAGAGTTGAATATTTTTTCCAGAAAAGGGGCAATATTGGAGGCTCACCAGAAATAGTGGGACCTTAAGCTACTTTTGCAATTGGAAGACTTAAAGAACTCTGTCCTTCAGCTATGTTCAGGCCTGGGCATCTTTCTTCCCAGAGGCCACATGGGGGTCCTGAGACATCCCCACCGAGGTGGCCTTGCAGCCCAGCAGGAGTTCTGGGCCCTTTTTCTGATCCCTAAGGTGGCAGGCCCATTTCCCCAGCAGGCACTGAGGTTGACAGTCAAAACCCAGCCAGCACAGCCAGAGGCGGCTAATGGGTAAGGTGAGGGAAAGCTGGGGGCTGGCTCTTCATGGAACTTCCCACCATGCTCAGCACTCCACTGGTCCTTAGGCAGAGGTACAGACAAGTCAGGGGTTCCAGAAACTGCTCTATTGGTGGGCAGTGGGGAGGCCATGCTTTTCCCTAGTCAGTATTTCCCTTCAGCTGACGGCCCGCTCCGACTTTGCCAGCCTCCTCCTCCCTAAGCCAGTGCAGCAAGTTCTCCTTCTCTCAGCTGTTCCATATCCTGCCCCTCCCCACTGCACAGTCCTAACCCTAAATTACAGGGTGTAATGAATAAAAATGGAGAAACTTTCCCTTGCTACAAAAGGGCATGCCACATGGCCTTCAGACACCACCCAAGAGCTTGAAATTTGACTCAGAACTTTCCCCTGGCTCTGGATAGTGATCTCCCCACACTCCAAAGGCCCTGTTCCAAACACCTAGACACCAGGTGGGTCTGCCCCTGCCCCCAAAGTCACCTACAGCACAAAGAAGACCTTGAAGAGCTGGTAGTCCCAGAGCCTCAGCTCCCTGTCACTCTTGGGCTCCTCTTCCAGCTCATCCTCCTCACAGACAGCATTCTCTGCAACAGAACACCCAGCATGGGGCATGCATACTTCCCCCCATTTTCTGAAGACGCTCGGGCTCTTGACTTTTCCATGTGGATTTGGAGAAAGAATGAATCAGCTCTCGGAAGCCCTGCTGGCTGTGAGCCCTTTTCACTGGGAAAAGAGAAAGTCTGGCCATTGTGAGCAGTTGCCATGGTCAAGCCCCTGAACTCACCAGACCTTGGAGGCTTTCTGGAGGGGAAGATACTGTCTGTGGAGTCCATGGATGCCTGAGGGATACAAGGGATGTTGTCTGGGAGGGACAGGGACCTGGAGGCAGGGCACACTTTTCTCCACTTCATCTCGGGGATGAAGACTTCCTGCAGAAAAGACAGGAGAAGCTGTCTCGTTATGGCCCTTGGGATCTCACTTGCCCTAAGGGGCCCACACCAGGTTTACCAGAGCTTTCTCCAGACATTACCCACATGGAGGCCTAGCCAGGGATGGAAGCGGGTATGAGGGGCTGGGGGACAGCTGCCAAAGCAACCACATGTCTCTCCTATCTGCTCTCTTGCTGTGACTAGCCACCTGGCCAGGAAACAATGTCTTTGAAGGCTGCTAGTATAGAACCACAGTGGGATCTTAGATGTAAGCCAATCCAGGTACACGACCAAGTGCTTGGCACAATGTGTCTTAGATTAGTTATGGCTCCTTCTATTCCAGGCCCTGACCCCGAGCAAGTCACTGACCTTGGCAGGGGGAACTTAGAGTCCCCATCAACAAAAATGGGAACATCACCTTCTACTCCCTGCATGGTATTATGCATATTGCATGCTTGGCTAAATGCTTAATAGTTACCGAAGGAGACTTCAAACAACCTGGGGGGGTCATTTCTACCTCTACCCCTGCCCTAGAAACTCAGCTCTGCCTACCCGGGGCCCCACCCGCCAAAAGAAACTGCTGAGACCTCAACCAATCCAAAATAAGTCTGGGTTGAGTGATAGCCTTTGGAGTTCTTTCCCAGAGACATCTCTATCCTCTTGAAGGCCCTCCTGACTCAGCCAAAGGAAACAGGATGGATCACTGGCCCTGTGTCCATACAGGCGTGGGACCCAACCTGGCCAGTGTTCTGGGTGCTGGACTTCTGTTCTCAGAAAGTCAGCAAATCTGCTGAGGCTCTGCATGGTAGAGTGTGGGGGGCCCAGCACAGCATGGCCACTGGCTCTTGAGCCTGGTGCCCCAGTTCTGCATCGCGGGCCCCTCCTGGGAGGCCCTGGCGCCTCAGAGCTACGGGCACTCTCAGGCCAGCGGCCTTTGCTCTCAGCCTCGGCTCTCACCAGAGACTTGCACGCTGCTTCCTCCGGAAATTCTCTTACACTCAGACTCTTCTTGCTGGAAGGCTGAGGAGGAAAAGGAACAGGGGTCACTTGTCCATCTGGAACAGGCAAAGTCAGGTGTGGGAAGCATTAGCACTCTCCAAGATAGCTCTCCCTCCAAATAAGCCACTTCGTGTCGGGGAAGCCCAGCTCCCAGAGTTTGCAGGGGGTCCCTGTTAATGCTGGAATGGAGGGCAAATCACAGGCACCTGACTCTCCCATGCTGCCGTCCCTTCCCTCCACCCACCATGGGCCATCCACGCACAGTTCCCGACTAAAATGGTTCAGCTTTGGATGTTTCAACTTCACCACGGTGTGAAAGCAATACACATTCGGTAAAAACTACTTCGAATACCCACACAACCATTGTTTTTCACTTTCAGTGCAATATTCACTTTCAGTGCAATTTTCACTTTCACTTCCACTTTCACTTTCAGTGCAATATTTGGTAAATTATATGAGATATTCAACAATTTACAATAAGATAGGCTTTGTGTTAGATGATTTTGTCCAATCATAGGCTAATGTGTGTATCCTGCGCATGTTCAAGATAGGCTAAGTGAGGTTAGGCACACCATATTAAATGCATTTTCGACTGATGATATTTTCAACTTATGATGGGCTCATCATAAGTCAAGGAGCATCTATCTGTTCATGGGGACACACAAGGGCCCACTGGCCTCAGAAAGACATGCTCACAAGTAGTGCCTCTGGTACGTTGAGCCTAAGCCTTTCACTCCCCTGCCCCTGCCCCTGCCCCTGCCCCTGCTGCCGGTGCTAGAGAGATGGGCCACCCTCCTCCAGCACCCCTGTCCCAAGCCGAGTCCAGGCCTGAGCAGCCTCCCTGGCTCCACTCCCACTCCTGAGCTCCATACCTGGAGGTGGGTGCAGACTCTCCTCAGCATGTCATATACACTGTCCCGGGAGAGCAGTGACACAAAGACATACTGGAACATGGAAAGAAAACAGAAAGGGTGGAGTGAGATGAGACCCCTTACTGTGCCAGCAGCCCCTCTCCATGAACTGGGGACAGGCCCACAGGGATTTTAGGCCAATAAGACCCTGCCTAGGAACCTCTCTTCCAGCTTGTTACATGTCCTAAAATATCCACTGGAGAGCTGCAGGGTAGAGCAAAGTAAAGACCTGGTAGAGTGCTCGAGTCAGGCTGGGGGCTCCCGGGGATGGGACGGGGAGACTGACAAGGGAGCGCTGGCCCAGAGACTCACAGACCTTCTGGCTGGTATTGGTGGTGATGGCCAGTCCATTGGGAAGGAGCCGTGCCATCTTGTGTTTTTTGATCATTTGTATGGACACCACGGGAATGACCACCTGAGAGGGGGAAGCATGCTTCTCTCAGTACTCACCCCCAAGTCCCTTTGTTCCCTGCATAGGACCCCAGCCATAGCTGGCTATGAGCCAAGTATGGACACCATGAAGAAGCCTGGCTCCACCTGGGGAAGTGTCTGAACCATCTACCTTCTCATCTAGTTTCCCCTTACCCCTCTGCCCCAGCCTTGACAGTCCATGCCACTCTGGGCTCTCCTAGATATGATCCCTGTTATCCACGAGGCCAAGGACGCTTGCTTTGGAGAATCCCACACTCTAGTAATGGAGTTCCCTGAGCCACTTCTTGGCCACAGTTGTGGCTCCCCCTAAGTCCATATCCTGCCCTGATTCCCAGGGCATTTCTGAGATACCCAGAGATAGAATAATTTGGCTGTGAACCATTCAGGCCAGCTCAGGCCAGATGTGGGGTCTAGACTGGGGCCCTGTTTTCGAAGGGGCAGTACTACTTCCCTGGACACTGGATGGGATGCCTCGAAGCTGCTTATCCAAGCAGTGAGAGGCTTCCCCAAGGGCCCAGCATGCAGAGGGACGGGCATGACTTGAGGCGTGCCCACAGGGCTGGGGCTGGGCCTCGCTGGGCCATGGCGGCCCTTATCACTCATTACTACCTTGATATCCTTGCCAAAGAGGCCGGCATGGAAGCAGAGCCAGTTGGGGGAGATGTAGAGCCGGCCCTGGAGAAGGAGGTCCCTCTGGAGGGCACAGGAGCACACTGGAAAGTCACAGAAGAGAAGACGTGCCATAAGCAAAGTCTGCGGGAGCTCAGGGCCTCGGTCCCCATGCTCAGGGATCCAGAGTCCAGCCTAAGGGCCTGTCTTCCTCAGACTCCCCCTTCCCCATCTGAGACCCCAAACGATCCATCCCCCCAGCACTCTAAAGGTTCTTCTCCCGAATGCCCCTCCACCCTACCAGACTGCTAGATGCTGCTGCTTTCTCCACCCGTGCCCCACAGGGGCCAGGCAGGTTCCTGCCCTGGTCCCCATGCCTGGATTCGCACAACCTCAGGCAGAAGCCCTTGCCTCACTCTCCTCTGCTCTGTCCTGCCTTGAGTGTGCAAAAGCCCCCACATGCTCATGAGAAGCCTGAGCAGGGAAGGACAGTCACTGATAAGAGAAGAACAGAAATAATTTGGAAGCCCTGCCATGTCCTCAAGAAAACTTTATAAATCCAACTTCATATTCTAAAGCAGCCCAGTCTTATCCCACTTTTGGAGAAAAAAGGACTAACTACATCCAAAGCTCAGCCAGTTCCCATATCTAAATTGTGCCTTGGAGGCTCCAGAGCAGAGAACCTGACCCAAGGCCCCTGAACCTGTCCAGCTACACCAGGGAGACAGCTCACCTTTGAGAACCACTTCATCCAAAGGGATGTCCTTAAACAGCTTGTGGTATTGCTGGTTGTATTTACTCAGTAGTGTCTGCAAACACACAAGCTGGGTCTGAGAAGCCCTGGGAGATCAGACCACCAAAAGGGCCCTGCTCCAGCCAACAGGAAACAATGCCACAGCCCCCCTCTCCTGGGAACTTAGCATGAAACAGTCAACAGCCAGTGGGCGTGGAGGGCTGAGTTCCAAGCACAGCTTGTCTCCTGGAGATGCTGGGTCCTGACAGGTAGCCTGTGACGGGAAGGGATACACCACTCCCACCCAGGAAGGGACACCCACTCAGGTCTCCTGGTTTCTTGGTGACAGGCCTGGTGGCCAGGGAGCCACGGAATACAGGCAGCCCAGGGCCCCTTCCCTGGTGAACAGTGAGAAGTCAGCCTCCCCACACTTACCCCTTCTCGGCTGCACTTCTTTATCTCTTCGCTCTTCAAGCTTTCTGGCCAGTGCAGACTGCAAAGGAGACATTCCATTCCAGGGACAAGGAACCCTTGAGTCCTGCCCATGCATCCTCAGTGCCAGTTCTGCCCTGGCTTTGAGCCAGAGCTTGGGAGAGACTGAAACTAGGGCCCTTCTCTAGGGGACACAGCAAGTGATAAGTACAGCGAGCACATAGTTCACCCCCGAGAAAACACACTCCTGGATGCAGGTGGGGTCGCTGAGAGCCCTCCTTCCCAGATGGGGGTGAGCAGCATGAGCCTAGGAGGTATGCTCGCTCTCCCAGTGATGCTCAGGAGCCGCCCACCCCTGTGTGTCAAAGACCCTCTTCCCCGCCTCTGGCCGAGGGGTAAGCAGAGGAGTGGGCAGCGCAGGAATAGGGACTAGTTCGGGGAGTGGGTGAGGTGGAGTTGTCAGACTCACAGGTCCAGGGCCTGGCCACTGGCCATGCTCCCAGCAGGACTGTCCTCCTTGCAGCCTCCTCCCTGTGTCCTCTGCAGTGAGGAGCTCAGCACAGACTCACCTGACCTGAGGGAGGCCACCACGCTGAGGAAGGGGCGTGGCGCTGAAATGCAAACCTTTGCCCTGGCAAAGGACAGGTGAGCAGGGAGGAGGCTGGTAACCCGAGAAGCCTGGACTCTGCTAGATCCCACTGCACTGGGACACGCCTGAGGGGCAGGAGGAAGAGGCCCCAGGCAGCCTGTGCCCCACCTCACAGATCTACAAAGGGTCCCCTTTCTAACATGTCACCTCTTGAGGCCTTCCCACCCTCCAATCTGTATGTATGTCTGACTGGGAAGGGTCCTTACCTGTAGTCCGAGGACTCCTGGGCATTGTCTGGGTCCTCTGTGCAGGACACAGGGCTCTTGAGAGAAGCTGTCTTTCCAGGCATTTGCTGGTTGCTAGGGAGAAACAGGCTCACATCAGGAAGGAGGACATCTTTCCCCTCCAGCCCCACCATGCCCAGGGCAGCTGCCTCTGTCCCCCACCCAAGACTGGCTCTGATATTCAGGCTGAAGACGCCACATTCGGGAGGGAGGGGTTCTGGGCCCGCTGACTTGGCGGGGGGCTGCCACGTGGCGGGGAATCTCACCCAGCGTCTTTCCTGAAAGCCTGAAGTTCAGTTTATGCCTGGGCTGGAAGGAAAATCTATCTGTCTAACTTATCCAAGCGTCAGGCAGCTGGTAGGCCAGGTGGAGGCAGGCCTCCAGCTCCACCCTCGAGGAGGCACTTTGGGAGGGTGACTCAAAGACTTGCTCACACGTCAAAGCAGACTCCTGGGGTACCCGGGCAGCGTTACTATAAACTCTCAGTTTCTAGGAAAGGACACCAAGCGCAGGAGGCCTTATCAAAGCTGAACAGCTGATGCGGCTGAAGACGTGGGAGGTGGAGTCCAATCAGCCTACAGGTGAGCATGGCCGGGAGGGGAGGGGCTGCCCCATACCAGGAAATGGCCTTGGACAGAGTCAGGAGAGCTCAGTCATGAGAGCCAAACCATCTCAAAATGTCCCAGAGAGAGGGCCCAGAAGGGAGGAGATATCCTCTCCCTGGGCAGGTGGGGCTCCCCAACGGCTTTCAGATCCTGCCTCCACTAAACAGTTCCAAAGAACAGAGTGTTCTTGTTCATGCTCCTCCAAGCTTGGAACCAATAAAGCCTGAGCAGTCAAGCTAGCCCTAACGGAGCGGGCCCAGAGACGGATCGAGGCTTTGCTGGGCGCGGTGGCTCATGCCTGTGATCCTAGCACTCTGGGAGGCTGAGGCAGGTGGATCACTTGAGGTCAGGAGTCCGAGACCAGACTGAACAAGAGTGAGACCCTGTCTGTACTAAAAATAGAAAAAAATTAGCCAGGCATGGTGGCGCATGCCTGTAGTCCCAGCTACTGGGGAGGCTGAGGCAGAAGGATCACTTGAGCCTAGGAGTTTGAGGTTGCTGTGAGCTAGGCTGACGCCACGGCACTCCAGTCAGGGCAACACAGTGAGACTCTGTCTCAGGGGAAAAAAAGGATGAGGGGATGGCCAAGAAACAGGGACAAGCCAGGGCAGCACAGTGGTCAGGAAGAGGTAACAAGGTCAAGGGTAGTGGTCCCTCAGCCAATAAGGAGCTGAGATCTGAACCCTATAAATCGCAATGTTCAGTCACAGTCTTCTTCTTTTTTTTCTTTTTTCTTTTGAGACAGGGTCTTACTCTGCTGCCTGGGCTAGAGTGCACTTGTGTCATCATAGCTCACTGCAACCTCTAACTCCTAGGTTCAAGCAATCCTCCTGCCATAGCCTCCCAAGTAACTGGGACTATAGGTGCTGATTTTTCTATTTTTTTGCAAAGATGGGGTCTCCTTCTTGCTCAGGCTGGTCTCAAACTCCCGGACTCAAGCAATCCGCCCGCCTCGGCCTCCCCCAAGTGCTAGTCCCAGCCTAATCATACTCTTCTTCAAGAGCATAGTTATCAACTCCTCAGCCCAAGATCCTGCCAGGACCCTCAGAGAATAATCTGACGCCCTCCCAGCATACCATTGTCCAAATTAGGAAACTGAGTCCTGCCAAGGGACAGGCTGTGCCCAGTGTTACAGTGAAGAGCCAAGTGACCTCACCCACAAAATCAGCTCATCCACAGTCACATGGCCTGGTGACCTCCATTCTCAACCTTATTGAGGGTTTTGGCACACATATCATTCTCACTGAATCTGAAGTGACAGATTGTGCTAGTAATTTGACCCTTTGGCTCTCAGAGTTAATTTTTGGATTGGTTTGGTTCCATCATTTCACATTTCACAGGGTTTTCCCCCTTGCTATCCCCAAGTGCTAGGATTACAGGCATAAGCCACCACCCCTGGCCAGAATCTTTCTTCATTTGTATAATTTCTTTATTGGGAGTATGAATCCTTAGCTTATGATTTTTGCAAATATTTCCCCCCATTTGTCATTTGTCTTTTAATGTTGTCTGTGGTATCTTTGCTGTACTCATATTTAATTATTATGTAGTAGATTCCATCTCTCTCTTCCATCTATCTGTTTCTCACTTGGTTTGAGTCCTTCTATAGGATAGTCCCCTATGGAGTAGCATATACAGGCCAAATCACTGAGCCATTATAGAGCTTGAGCCCTGCAGTCCTGTGAACCCACTGGGCCACCAGGGAAAAGCATGTGGGCTCAGCTCCAAAGAATATCCGCTCCAGCCTGAAGGATGGACAAGAGATAAAATGGGGAAACAATGAGAAGGAGCTTGAATTGTAGTTTCAAAGACAAGGAGCCTGTTCCTCGGGCACTGGAGAATGTGATTCGAGTCCTCTGGGCTGCAGGAGCTCAGAGACACATAGATCCCTGTGGACCGAAATACTCACTGCAGGGTTCCTAGAGAAAAGGAAGGTGAGCCTTATAAACTGGGTAGGATTGTAATCTTGCATGGATTATAGAATCCTGCATGGATAATCATGCCTTTGCATGGATTCTAAACCAAACACATCCTTAGGTCCAAGTGTGACCTTCTCAGGGACAGAAGCCTTCCCTTGGCTTCCCCCAGCCTCGGTAAGGAGTCCCTACTTCAGGCACCCACAGCGCCCTAATCAGAAGTCTCCCTCTCATCACACACTGTTGGTGTGCCGCGACTGTCCCTCTCCAAGGGCTCTAGGAGGTCAGGGACTCTGCCTCGCCCATCACTGCACCCTGAGCTCGGTGCAGCAGGCGCTCAGAGTGTTTGAGGAACAAGTGTTGCCGACAGCCTGAAGGGCAGGAGGCTGCTCGCATTTCCTGCAGCATCTACATAAAGAAATTCTCTCCTCTGATCACGCTGTCAGCCCAGAGACCCAGCTGGTGGCCCAAGTGAGTAAACTCGCACTGCTCTCAAAGTCATCTTCAATTCAGACTTTCTCCTAATTAGTCCTGTCTTCTCCCTATCGTGTTTGTTTAAATCAATGAAAATAAAGAAATGGGAATGATGCCACATGAAAAAGTCGAGGGCAAAGTGGTTGTCTGAGTGTTCACCGGCAAAACCAGTCAGGCAGGGGGACACCCTGTGGCCAACTGAGCCCTGACCCAGAGGACCAAGAGGGAAGCTTCAACAGCAGGGGGCTCAGCCTGGTTCCCCCACCCTGCTGGTGGCCTCTGTCCGTTCCCACCCACAGGCTTCTCATCCAGCTAGTTGCTCACACCCTGTGGGTGGTGAACCACCCTCCCACTCATCCCTCCCAGACTGTGGAGTCAATAGCCAAGGTCCTGAAATCCGTATCTATTTTTTTCAATCAAAGCCACAAAAAAATATAATTACTGCCATGAGGGGGATGGAGCAGGGGAGTGGCAGTATTTTTGACATTAAAGGGAGTATGACAGATTGGAAAACACCCCAGATGAGGCCCTTTGCCCCTGCTGAGCCTGGTCTGAAGGCCTGTCCAGAGGGCACAGCGGGCGTCTGCTGCTCTCAAGCCCATGTCGGAACAAATACTCACTAAGCTTTGCACAGCACGCGCCTGAGGGCTGCCGGCCCAGGGAGGTCCCAGGAGAGGGGAGACAGGCTAGGAGAGGAAGAGGCAGTGAGTAGGGAGCCCAGAGATGCAAGAGTCTAGCTACTTCCCACAGGCTCAAAATAACCCCACCAGGCAGATGCTCCCAAATCCACATCTCCACCTAACCTGACACCTCGTGCCCACCCGAGCTTCAGACCTTGCATCAATGTGACTCAGCATCATCACCTGAAGCTGCTTCCTCTGAGCACCCAACATCCATGAAAGGCCCCATTCCCCGCACAGCTACCCAAGCCAGAGTCTTCAACTCACTCTTCTCCCCACCCCACAACCAATCAAGCCACAAGCCCTCCACCCCACAAGATAACCCATGAAACCACTGGTTTTTCTCTGCTCCTGCTACACCACGTGAGCCCAGGCCACCGTCAGCTTTTTCCTGGATGCTAGCAATAGCTCCTTGACTGCCCCTGCCCTGCCTTGCCCATGCACACCTGCCCCCTTCCCGTGTGCACACTGCCAACGGGGCCACCCAGAGCTGATCCGGCAGCTCTCCTACTCACTTTCCTTCTTTAGACCCCAACACTTCCTCACCAAACATTCCTGCTTCTCTTCCCAGTCTCACCCCGGCACTCCCTCCCCTGCAGCACAGCCAGCGGCCTCAGCTTCCCTTCACACCTTGCCGGCTTGCTTGGAGTCCTTCCCATGCTCATCCACCTGGGGAGCTCCTGGTCATCTTACAAGCTCCTGTTCAAATGTCACCTCCTCTGTGAAGCCTTCCCTGGCACTGCCCCTGCACTTACCACGCCAGACCGTGCTTGTCTGTTCACACTTGTGTCTCCCCCCATTGACTCTGAGCTCCAGCAGGGGCGTGTCGTGTGCATCTCTGCCTTCCCAGCACACAGCTGGCATGTGGCGTTTGCTAAATGAATGAAGGGAGGAAGGAGAGACAGAGAGAGATGACAACCCCGCGAAAGGGAGGAGAGAAAAAAGCCAGGCAGTAGAGTGAAGGGGCCCAGTGAATGACTGACACCCAGTAAGACACGAGGAGGGAAAGGACAGGACTGAGGGGGTCGGCCCCAGCTGGGCCCTCGCTGCTGCAGGAGCCCCGGCCCTGCACCACAGGCACTCAACCCACACTGGTTGACTGATCAAAGGTGGAACTCAGACAGCAGGCAGAACGTGGAAGAGGATGAAGTGCCCGGATGGGATGGGGCATTTGAGGGAAGCACAGGCTGGGCCCCTCCTGCTCCCCTGACGGGTCCCCTGGGCTGCAATGCCCCGGGCTGGCCACACCCAGGCAACACTCCCCCAGCCTGCCCGGCCCCCTTCCCCACACCCAGCCATTCCTAACCATAGGGCAAACCTCCCTCCAGGGCTGAGCCAAGCCTCTGGTGGTGGCTGTGCTTCAGCCAGACCCAGTGGCCTGAGCCAGCTGGGTCTGTCCCCTTGGGCATCTGCTCCCCCAGGAAAGCAACCACACTCTCCCAAGTTGGCTTCTGTGGACATCTGAGATACTATTCTGTGGGTCCTGCCAGCTCTTCTCAAGGCCAGGCCAGGGACAGCTCCACCCTCTTGCGCAGCCAGCAGGACGCTAGGCCCCAGTGAGCTCCAAGGAAAGACCTGAAACAACACTGTTCTCTTCCAAACAAAAAACACATCACAGCAGTGGGCCCCTGAGGGCACAAACCCAGAAACCACAGAAATCCAGGGACAGGAAGTTGCGTGGACATCTGCCCTGCATGGAAATTCAAACACTGGGGTTCAGCAGCCCAGCCTGGGGCTCCTCCTGCCCGGTAGCTGCTCCAAACCACCCAGGTACTACACCCCAACCTCACCTCTCCCTCAGCACCAGCTCACCTCCTACTTTATGGAGAAAACACACCCTCCTGTTAACTCTAACATGTCAAAAAAAAAAAAAAGAACTGATGCCTGAGCTCTGTCTCAGACCAGTAAAATCAGAATCTCTGGGAGTAGCATTTAAGTAACTAAATATTTCTTACGCTGTCATTGAAGTATACTTTACATATACAAAAGTGCACGGAACATAATTGTACAGTTTAATGCATTTCACGAATGGACACATACCTGGGAACCAGCCACCCAGAAGCCCCTCCTGCTCCTGCTGGTTTCTCTGTGCCCCCCCTCCCCCCAAGGATAATCATCACCCTGACTTCCAACAACAGATTGCCCTGGCTTCTTTTGGGCTTTATATGAATGAAATTATATTACATGTACTCTTACGTGGCTGCTTTTCTTTGGCAATGCATTTGAAAGAATCATCCACTGTACTGCGTGCAGTTGTGAGCTAAGCATTTTCACTAGTGTTTAGAATTTCTTTGTATGGATATACTTCAATTTATTCATTTTACTATTGATAGGCATTTGGGCAGTTTCCAGTTTTTGCCGATTATGAAATTGCTATGAAAATTCTAGCACCAGTCTTGTGCACACAAGTATTCACTTCTGTGGGTAAACACTTAGGACTGGAATTGTTGGGTCATAAGGTAGGTGTATGTTCAGCTTCAGGCTTTTAAAGGCTCTCAGGTGATTTTTAAACCCACAGCCAATGTTAAGAAATCACTGGAAGAATCCTTCCCCACCCCTCCTTTCTCGGTGGTGCAGAGGGAGAAAGAAGTATGCCTCCTCCTCCAAGGCCAATGCACCTGCCTGGGCTCTGGACCTGGGGTCCGGAGCCTCCTGAGCCTTTACCCTGCCCCTTCTGAGCTTCAGGACTGTTCCTGGCAAGGCAGGGAATCCCATCGTTTTTTCTTTTCTTTTCCTTTTTCTTCTTCTTCTTCTTTTCTTTTCGTTTGAGACAAGGTCTCACTTTGTCTCCTGGGCTAGAGCGCCGTGGCGTCTGCCTAGCTCACAGCAACCTCAAACTCCTGGGCTCAAGTGATCCTCTTGCCTCAGCCTCCTGAGTAGCTGGGACTACAGGCATGCGCCACCATGCCCAGCTAATTTTT
>CAUYRT010078850.1:0-96873 GCA_963574885.1 Lepilemur ruficaudatus
TAACATTTTACTATAAAATACAGAGAAACTAATATCCATGATGAAGAAACAACAAAATCTAGATAATTTTTGTTTTTTTGGAGACAGAATCTCGCTCTATCGCCCGGGCTAGAGTGAGTGCCGTGGCGTCAGCCTCGCTCATTTTATGATGAGTGCTTTCAAATCTGTCAGATAAATCTAACATCTATGCCCCGTTTCAGTTTTTTTTTTTTTTTAATTCAGATGGAGATCTTTCTGGTCCTTGGTATGATAAGTACTTCTTCTGACTCCCCTCTGGAAGGGAAAGAAGGAGGTATTACTTTTTTACTACCAGGTAGAGGTACAAGTCCAGGCTCCTCAAGCAGTGCTCATTCCTGTCCTGCAGTGCTAAATACATGTCTCTCCATTAGGCTTCCATAAATATATCCTTGGATAAGAAGAGGAGGAGTCCCTCTTTACTGTTTCCCTGTGGCCTCCACTGACTCTGCGACAGTGTAGCCTTGTCACTGCTGTTAAGTGGTAAAAGTTCTGATTTTCTAAAGGGCCTTTTCTGACACCATTCCATCAGGGAGGCAGAGGGGCACCTCATTACTTCTGGGTGAGGGTGAAAGTCCTGGCTTTCCACATGGTCTCTATTGACACTTTAGAGTGAGGAAATACCTTATTATGAGCTGGAGGAGGTGAAAATCCAATTCCCCATTCAGTTTCTCTGACAAAATTCTAGCAGAGGCTTGGTGAGGGTTGGAGGGCCTCATTACAGCCTGGAGAGGGTGGAAACATAGGTTCATAACTCAGCTTTTGTTAGTCTTGGTGAGGGTGGATCTAAAGTTCTTTCTGTGGTATTCAGATTGAGTGGAGTGATTATTTTCTAAAAGTATTTTGTCTTGATTGGCTGCCCTTTTCCTGGTCCTTTTGACTAGAGACAACAGGCTTTTGTGGGGACTATTTGTCTGTAATCATTGGTGTTTCCTATTGCTGACTTCTTTAGCTCTAATCCTGAGATGTGTGAAGCAAAAAGAAAACCCAGGAAACTCATCACTATGTTGTTTCTTGTGCCTCAAGGTCCCTATCCGGTCTACCTTCTCTCAATCTCTACTTTTTTTTCCATATATCATGCCCACAGTTTTTAGTTGTATTTAATAGATAGAATAGGGGAAAGTAGGTCCACTCCATCCTTATGGAAGTTGAATTCCCCCCAACTCACATGTTCATGCCAGATACATTCCCAGTCTCCCTGGCAGCAGGATATGGATGTGATTTAATCCTAAATAACGATCTCTGAATATCAATTTGCTGGAAGATTTCTGGGAAAGATTTTCATCAGTGACAGAAGAGATTTATAAAGCAAAATCTGTGAATATTATCAGTGTTCTTGTCTGTGAACATGATCGGTGAGGATGTAATGCATGGCAATGACAGCCATTTTTTTGTTTTTGTTTTTGTTTTTTACAACCATTGAAGGTGCAAGTCTGAAGTTGAAAGTCAATGAGCCAAGGATGGTAGAGCGGGAAGATAGCTGGAACTTGGGCCTTTGAAGTTGTCATTTGGCCTCAGAATAAACCAAACCTGCCTCCATACTTATTACATGATATAGTAAATGTCCTTATTTTTAAGCCATTTTTAGTTGCATATTCTATTATTCATAGCCAAGTGCATTCTAATGCCCTAGGTTACATCTAATTCCAAGTTTAAGATTTTCATGAATGTTCTACTGAAGCCAATAATTTCTGGACACTTTATATTCATTCTTGAAAATAAAAACAAGATGTTTCCTAAAATATACCATGATAGCTGTTGTCTTAGCATCCCTGATATTGGATCTTGTCTAGTCAAAACTATAGTTCTTAAATTTTGAGTGACTATGGAAATTTTATCCTTCAATTATTTTTCAGAATTATAAATTGAAGTCATTAAAATGTTAGTTGCTTTTCTGTGATTATACTGAACTCAAAATATGAAACAAGAGTGAAAATTTTAATAAAAATATGATGCTTTGCTATAATATCTTAGATTTACTTTCATGCCCGATAGCTTGAAAATCTAGCTCAAAATTCAGTCTTTCACAGAAAATTAAATAAGCTTGACCTAAAGTTAACAATGCTCTGAAAAGATAATATTTTGTGACCTCCTAAAATATTCCAGTGTAGAATCACTAATGAACAGTATACTTTTGAGTTTAGAAACATTAGCTGAAGCAAAATGAAATAAAAAAACGCATTTCATTTCATTGCTTCAAATGTAAAAATAAGCAGCTCTTTATTTTTACAAGGGAGAAAATCCATTTTAAAAGTGCAGACACAGCTTCTAAGTTGTGTTAAGCTTAATGAATAATTCACAAAATAGGTTTTTCTCTCATTAACATAATGTAACACAAATCTTTCAGAAAAATATAAATGTATTTTATTATTGCAGGAGCCAGTGTTGTGTGAACAATATCTCAGACATAATACAAGTAAGTCATACTAACTCTGGGTATGTAGAATGATGTCAATATACAAGTACTCTGTTTTAGTACTGAGTATGTCTAAGAAAGGCATAAGCAGTGAACTATTATTGTATGATTGTTCTCTCGTAATAGGTAGGCCTAATATATATTAGATAGCTCCTTTGGAGTTCCTCACTAAAGTTCTAGGCATTTCTCTTGCTTCAACTGTAGTATATGATGACAGAGGGAAAATAACAGAGTGCCAAGCTAATCCTAAGAATTTTCAACAACTGAAGTAATCAATCTACACAACTCATGAGTCAAGGTATAGAGTCAAATGAATGTGAGAATTCCAGGAAGAGGACAAATCAATAGTCATGCATCAACATGAATGCAATGGGATGTGTTCTAAACTCATTATGGAAAAGAGAGATAATCCTGTGACTAGATTTTTATAAGCTCATAGAGTATGCTTGTATGCATGGGGGATAACCATTTAGAGGCCAGAAAAAATAGAAAGTAGCATTTGCTATGTTTTCAGATTCAATAGATGAAATAATAATAGAAAAGACTTAATAATGAAAGTACCTCATGTCCCAGACCAACCGTGAGTTATTTCAACAGAAATCATGTAAAATATTTTTTTTTGTTTTCACAGCTAATATAAAGCATATATATATATATATATATATATATATTTACACATGCATACATATATATATGTGTGTGTGTGAGAAAACATCACATATATATTGAGGGCCTACTATAATCTTAATTGCTTATCTAAATTTGCATATAAATATAAAGTTAAAATTATCCTAATCAAAATCATGTGTTAGATACTTTCAGGAATATTAGGAAGTATCAAGCACAATTCCTGCTATGGGGACCTAATATTCCTATACTGAGGATGAGATCCACATATTCAGGTGGTAAGTAACAATAAACATTAATTTCAAAATGCATATTCAAGAACAGAGTGACAGTAAATGCTCAATTCAGAGAAGGAGAGGGCAAGAGAAGGCAAGGTAACTATGTATTGGAAAGGATGAGCAAGGCTTGAGGCAGAGAACAAAACATGGAGCTGACCCTTTACAATGGGAAGTGCTTATAAGTATAGGGAAAGTAGGTGTTTCTGGTTGGATAAATAGCATGGAGAAAAGTACAGAGGCAGATACAAACATCATGTGCTTAAGGACCCAGTGAGAGGAATTCGGTTAGTGAGTACAGGGAGAGAATACTGGGAAGGTAGATTGAGGCCAGACTGTAAATAATTCTGAAAGCAAGGGAAAGGGGATTGCTTTTTACCTATAACCAAGGAGGAGTCATTGAATTCTTTAGAAAAGAAGAATGATCTGATCAAAGAGTCATTATAGTATGGCTACTAGGAAGTGCAAATCAGGTGGAAGGGGTGATGGGTGATAATGGTAGTAGTCTCAAATGTAGACAAATACATTAGTAAGTTGCTGGAGTAATCTATACATAGAATGATGAGAACCAATCTAGGTAAGAATGGTAGTACTCGGGAACTAATATATCATAAAAAACTCATTAAGTAGGAAGTGATGCAGGACCTTCCATAAGTAAAAGTTCTGATGTTGTTTCCTGACAGCATGCAGGATGAACCAAATTGATTTCAAATATGGTCCTCCAGCAAGTTACAAAATTGAATTGTGTTTCAGTATATTTTACCTCAGATGCAGAGCAAGAACCAAAATTATTGGAAGAGGAGATGAAAACAGATATGAGAGGCTGGGTGTGGCGGCTCACGTCTATAATCCTAGCACTCTGGGAGGCTAAGGCAGGTGGATCATTTGAGCTCAGGAGTTCGAGACCAGCCTGAGCAAGAGCGAGACCTTGTCTCCACTAGAAAAAAAAAAAAAACAGATATGAGAAAGAATCTATTGAAATAGTACTGAGTAAAACAGAAATTCCGTATCTAAGAATTGATATTTATAGAAGACTATAAAGCCTTCTTCTGTAGATACTTTTAGGAAAAGAGATAGCATGTGTGTATATGTATGTGTGTGTGCATGTGCTTATGTGTGTGCGTGTTCCTGCACATTCCCACCCCTAGTAGGGTAAATCAAGAGAAATTAACTTGATGACATCTTTTGGTGGTTTCCAGTCTATGATTTCTGGGTACCATATCTGTTTAATTAAAAAGCTATTTAACATACACAGAAGATACTATAAAGGATGTTAATATTACAATAAAGGAAATTGCAGATTCATTTTAAAATCATTATCAAACATCTAAATTTCCATTAATGAAAATGGAACAATGAATCTTTAAAGCCTCCTAAATGGGTGGCACTCCACATTGTATATTCCAATACTTATGAATAGCCAATTGTAAGTAATTCAAATTTCAAAAGACAACTAGCCTGGGGAGGTGTATAAAAGTGATTAGAATTTCAAAGAGCTCAGAATAAATACCAGCTCTTTGATAGGATAATTTATGCATAAAGTGGCAGGAAGACGTGTCTGAGTTGTTCTTGGAAAGTTCACACATAGCTATACTAGGAGTTAAAGCAACCTTTGGTGATTTCTCATGTGTAACAAAACTCTAGGCAAGATGTATTTTCATATTAAGGTGTTATTAACCAATGGCATACACAGAAAACATCTAATATCCATATTGCTTTATTATAAATAAGGCTATAGTATTTGAAAAAAAGTATAAATTGTGATCTGTCTTCTAGAGTATCATGTAAATTAATGAACATCATCAAAACCAACCCAAAGAAAACCGAGATGAATTAACAATTCAGAGGGATACTTGTGCTCAATGTCTTTTTGTGAGCACCAAGAACTCACAGGAAACTCTAAATCCTTGAATGTATAGAGCTATTTAGTAATCCGTAGCCTTTTGGGAAGGAAAAAAAAAAAAGCTGAAATACCCATTGTATTTTGTAAGCCAATTGAGAGTTTACACAGGTAATGTTAAAGAGGGTATCACAAACGGTTCAGTCTTTGACTAGCATTTTTCCACAGGGTAAATATTAAATAATATAAAGAGGGCACCATTAGGAAGAAGAAATTATGCTTATTCTGAAAGTATACAAGATTTATGGTCTAAATAGCTAAGTTTCGAAACCTCCAAGTTCTGAATGCCTACATTTAATTTGTTCCTTATGAGTACACCAGGGAGAATTTAAATTCCAAAGATCCATTTTATTGTGGGAAACAAAACTCTCTGATTTGTATAGTGCCTACTGCTGAGTCAATGAAAAATTTACAAATGTAAAAGCTGCATGGCTGATGCATGACATCTTAGGAGATTCATGGGATATATCTGAAAATTTCCCAGGCCCCCAGCTGATTCAGTTCTCAGGTCAGCTTGACTGAGTCTCTGTCTGGACTCAAGTTCATTACTCTATTCTTGCGTCCTAGTGTCCCTACACACAAGCTGCAGTCTGGCATCTCTCTCTCCCAGAGCTCAATTCCACAACTACTGCCTACATTTCAGAGCAAGTGAAGCGCCTGGGAGCATGCAATTCCAGGCACTTTGGATTTTGGAGCTAAGCCAGAACAACCCTTATTAAAAATCCTTGTGAGGAACTGTCCTCAGATTGTATAGTGTGTAATGCAAGCTAATCATGCTGTCTTTGCTCAGGCAAATAATCTGAGAATGAGACATTCTCTTAAAACAAATTAAAAGTCCTTGCTTCTCACAGTGAATGGGAAGAAGACTGTATAATTCATCCAGGCAAGGATTTATGAGGCCTGAAACGTGAATGAAGAAAGGGGATCAGAGTTAGATCACTGGTATGCAGGTCGGGTGTGGGGAGGAATTTCGAAGGAGGGTAGGATTTATTTAACAGAAAGTACTGTGGCTGAGTGTTTGGCTTGTGTTTTGTCATCTAATTTCAGAAGTCAGCATGTAGGATAGGGCTTTGGTTGAGTAGCTTTGTTTAGTTCTAATAAGGGACTACTGTAGGCCTGTGCTTCCCTTGCTTGCTTCATTGCTACTTGATAAAACACTTCGTAGCAAAGAAGATAAAATGCTATAAAAAAAAGATGGCTAGTAGCAAGGTCGGTATTAACCCACTCTCACGCAGTTCTAAAGAGCAATTGAATATGGCCTCCACCATGAAACTTGTGTTAAAAATGCCTCCTTTGAGGCCTCCCTGAAAAGTCTGAGAGTAATCAGGCCTCTTACTGGGATTGCTATGCTGGTAAATTTTCATTCTGCCTTTAAGGAAACAAAATAGACTATCCAGAATAAAACCTATATTTCATATTCCTAATTATCAAAGGAGCCCAAACACACGCTGTAATAATATCTTATGTTGTTGCCTCTGTTTCATGCAAGACTAACATGCTTAATAAAGTTGAGAAATAACAAAAGTCTACAGTTTCTGCTTCATGGATTTTAGTTTCATGAATAGTATCCAATAACCTAGTAAAAAATCTCAGATAAATGAGCTGAGCCTTGACTTAAAGGAGAGAAGAAAGCTAGCAGGCTGTGCTATGTTCATGTGAAGGAGCTCTAACCAGGCCTGGACTTTGAGGCAGACACAGCAGCTATATGTCTCAACTTGTTATCTGAGGGATTCCACCACTGTCCACAGTATATCCTTACAGAATAATCTGCCGTGATTTTAGACTGTGCTGCATATTTAGCATATACATGCAATATAGCATAGAGCATAAGAGCATGGGACTGCAATTTAGTCCACTGCAGTTCAAGTGCAAGTTCCCTTATTTACTAAATCTTCTCACAAGGAAGGTCACTTAACCTCTCCAAACCTTAGTTTCATCATCCTTAAAGTGGCAGTATCACTAGCACTGATTATATAAGACTGTTGGGGGTGGTAGTACTAACTATATAAATGAAATTAAAGCACATTACACTAAATCTGGCACAGCGTAATCATTGAAAAATAATTGATATTCTTCTTTCTAAAGATGACAACATCAGAATATTTCTGCTTTATCAATTCCAAATGTCAATCCACTAGACTCTCCAAAGCATTGGTTCACACAAAAGGAACAAGCTATAGCCCAAATACATGAGTTTTCTGACACATTCCTCAAGGTAATCTCCAAGAAAGTGAGTGCTCACAAGAGAAACCTGTGTAGAGTGGCCATATTTAGCAAATAAAAATATAGACTATCTGGTTAAATTTGAATTTGAGATGCACAAGGAATAAATTTTAATATAAATATGCCCCACATATTGCATGGGATGTACTTATACTAAAATATTTATATTTGTTGTTTATCTGAAATTCAAATTTAACTGGGCACCCTGCGTTTTTCTGACAACACTAGTGTCATTTCTTTTAAATCCAGCCAAAGCACAAACCCACCTGTTGCTCTAAATCCACATTATGTTATGTTAACCACAACTAACATTTATGGAGCACATTTAATGCCCATAATCTTATGAAATTGGTGTTATTATTATCTCCCGTTTACAGCTGAAGACACTGAAACTAGAGTAAGAGACTACATTTTTCTAAACCACATTGCTAGTAAGTGGCAAATCTGGGATATGAACCCAAGTTTCTGATTTCAAACCAATGGTTTTAACAATTATGACACAATGCTTCCTTTGGGAGAAAAAAAATCAATAACTACATACATCAAAAGTACGAAATGTTTAGTATGTATAAATCATTGTCTAAGTCACTTTAATCCCAGGATCATTAACTCCCCTATCTGTGAAGAATAGATAGCCTATATGAAAAGTGAAAAGGTGCTATTATTATTTGGGGAGAAGGTGACATTTAACTGGACTCTGAGGAACTACCAGCATTTTGACAAGCTGTTAAAGGAAAGTAAATCATATTAGAAGAAAGTAAGTAAGAGGAGAGCTGGAGCATCCAATAAAAGTGTTCTAGAACCAGTTACTTAATGACCAGTAGATTATGCCCATGGAGCTATTTTTGAAAGGTAAAGTAAATTAAACCCTGAAGACTATACAAGCTCTATTGATAGGACACTCAAGCAACACCACCACATCCAGAGCCTATAGCAGCTCTAGGCTGCTCTTTCACACAGGGCAATTTTTGCAAAAAGCAAGATTCCAAAATCTTTCCATTTCTGATCATTCATGATCTAATGCACTCCCCTAAGCAATGGTTTACTCAAAGATTTTCAACATTAAATGTTTTCAATTCAAAATTTCTTTGGCAACTGAAATTTTCTAGTGTTTAGTGAAGATCCTGCTTTCTAGGACTCCATATACAGCAAGAAATGATGATGATAATCTCAGTAATAATGGTAATACCTTAATTTTGTGGTGTGCTTTAGAGTTTACATAATATTTTCATTCCCATTATCTTGTTCTATAATTTTCCACCTATGGAGTTCAAGGAGGATGATGTTGGAGAAAGTTATCAATAAAGAGTGCATCATCTCTTTACATATGGCTGATTATTTCAGATTATATCAATTATTATAAGATGCTCAGCACTCTCAGAAGTCCCTTCCCTCCTCCTCTAGATATACTTTTATTTTTCCTTATCTCTCACTTCTTCTCAATCCCTAAAATCTTTCCACTGCCTTCTGGAACTCATCAGCAAAATCCTTGATATCCTCAATCTTTTCTCTCAATGTTTACTTTCCCTTCTTGCTTTAGTGTTTAACTGAAATCTGGATACTGTTTTCCCAGAAAGCCTCTCACATAGTGCTTGTTTTGTTTGCCTCGTGACACTGGGCCTGGAGTCTGTAGATGACGGACAATGAGGGATTAAAGGTGGCAATTTGTTGGCATGGGGTTCAAAGCTTGGGGGGAATTTAGGAAAGAGGGAGGGATCATAGTCTGGAAGGGAAATGTACAGCAAGGACAATACTTTCCTCTCCTCCAGGGCCCAATGACTTTGAGGACTTCAGCTTTCAGGGGCCTTCCAGTAACTCTGATACTATTCCTGTCATAACTATTCATGATTTCAGTCTTCAAATGATAATCCTTCCAACACATTGTGCTTTTACTTCCTTGCTCTCCTTTCTCCATATAATTTTCTTCTACCCAGTCTCATTCATTCACTCTCATGGTCATATCTCTTAAGCTATATTATTACCTGCATACCCTTAGTAATTACAATTTCAAACTTCCACTCTCATTACTACCTCTTATTTTTCTAATTCACTCCCTCCAATATCTCTGAATTCAACAATACTTGACCACACAAGAACCTACAATCCATTAATCCTACAACCTTGACATCTCCTTCACTCCCTTGACATCTTCACTTGCCTCCTCACCAAGTTTGAAGTCCATAATTCAATCCCTTGCATATGCCCCCAACTCTCTTACCCCTCTCTTTTACCCTCATACTTGCTTGAACAAAAGACTCTATCCTGGTTAAATTAAACACTATGCCTACTTTACACTTGTGCATGTACACCTGAATATTGTGGAGAAAAGCAACCAAATCATGCTAACCACTCAGAATTCACACCATGAACCTCAATAGGTTGCTTATTGCTGCCAAAGCAATAGCAGTATAGGTCCCTAGTCTATACACTCTCATTATCTTCTTAAATGCCTATTTCATATGTTTGTCTCACCTTAAACCTCCAACACCTCCTGTGTCAGCCTCACTCTCAACTGTTGACCTTGCTTCCTACCTCACTGAAAAAAAATGGAAACAATCAAAAAATAAATTCTATGAGTTCCCACCATCAGAGCTCCCATCTGCCTGAATCTTTGCCTATATGTGGTGCTTTCTCTTCTGTTACTAAGAATTCACTCTCTTTGCTTCTAGCAATGGCAAACACCTCTGCCTATGCATTAGATTCTATCTCCTCTCACTTACTCAAGGACATCAATTCAGTGATTATTCCTTCTCTTTCCTGCATCATCATTGTCTTCTTATTTTATTCTTAAAAAGATCTACTATTTCTCCTATCTTAACAACAAAACCCTCTCTTGACCACACTTCCCCTTCCAGATATTGACCTACTTCCTTCCCTACCATCAATATTATTTTGCAGAAAAGATTTGTGACTCACCATTTCCAATTTCAGAAGTCGGTACTACACATACTACTTTATGGTAGAAGACATTTTCTGTCTTGAACAGACCCAAATCAGGCATTTGCCCCCCACATTATCTCTCCAAACTATTAATGGTAGAGTGCTTTTTGGCTTACTTTGTGAATCTATTCTCAATTAATTCCTATTTTGGGGGTGGCTTTGACCGATCTCCACTTGTATGTCTAATAGGCACCATAGATTTAACATGTCAGAAATTAAATTTACACTACTTTTTAGTCTTCCTCATCTCTATTAATGACAATTTCTCACTTTCAATTCCTCAGGCCAGAAACTAAATCCATTTTTGATTCCTCTTTTTCTCACACTTCATGTCCAAATTTTTAGGAAATCTTGCTGGCTTTACTTTGAAAATTTATCTAGGATGTAGCCACTTCTTGCTAGTGCTCGGACCTTAGCCACCTTATTTCCTGTCTGAATCATTATAATAGCAACCTTATTGGCTTCCCTACTTCTACCCCTTTCCCCCTTCAGTTTGCATAACCACAGCAGACAGAGTAAGCTTTTTACTATATAACAGAACCTTCCAACGGCTTCTGACCTCAGGTTTCAAAATAAGTCATCACTATTGCTAGGTTGTGGAAACGACCCAAGTACCTGTCAATTCATAAGTGGATTATTAAAATTTGGTATATGTTTACAATGGAATACTACTCAATTTTAAGAAACCACAGTGAGCTAGCACCACTTATATCATCCTGGATTCAGCTCGAGCCCATTATTCAAAGTGAGGTGACACAAGACCGGAAGAATGGGTTCCACATGTATTCGCCATCAAATTGGTACTGACTGATTAACACTATGGTGCTCAAATGGTGGTGGTGTTCACCAGGGATTCAGGGGTTGGGGGGGTAGACCCACAGTTGAGGGATGTAGAGAGCATTGAGATGGGAAGGGGCATGCTTGAAATGTAGTTGGGTATGGGAATTAGGGGACTTAATAGGGGGAAGGAAATCTTCTAAAACTGATTTATGTGAATTCCTGTACAACTTGTTAAATTTACTAAAAATCATGTAATTGTTCACTTAAAATGTAGTAATGGCATGGAATGTAAATTATACTCCAATAAATTTGTCAAAAAAATAAGTCATCACAATGACCTACAAAGCCCATTTTATTTTTTATTTAATACCTATCACCATCTGGGAAATAGCAATCTTCAGTAGAGGTACGGAAGTGTAATTCTTTTGTTTACTATTCTTTCCACAGTGCCTAGAACAGTACCTGGGGCATAATAGACACTCAATAAATATATGTTGAATAAATGAATAAATCAGACATTCCAGGTACTGAAAACACGTGATGATAAAGTTTCTGGCACACACTTTTTACTCTGACATTTTATACTTAGCTAACGTTGAATGGTAATAGTGTTTATACCACCAAGGAAACAACATGCAACATCTACCATTTATGGTATATCTAATGTGAGCTAGGCATTGTGATAAGTAATTCATTATAAACTATCTGCAATCCTTACACAACCCTGCAAAGTAAGTGAAACTCAATGAGATTAAGGAACTAGTCCAAGGTCACCAAACTATTAATTATCTATGTTAAGATTAATGTCAAATTCTAGCTAACTCTAAAGTATGCACTCTTTCCAAATTATACCCTACTACTTCCATATAAGTGCTGATGGAGTTTCTGTCGCTTCTATATTTCTGTCAAAATTTCCTTCCATAAAAACCTGATATTGCTGAGTTAAATCTTGCCTTGCATTGTACTTAGCAGTATAGGAAATTTTTCTGGGAGGATACTGACTTGTGGTTGTATATTAATACCTTTCATTGAAGAGTAGGTATCCCTTGACCGACATCCCCCCCATATCCTTCATGCCTCAGCCCTTGAAAACCACCATTCTACTCCCTGTTTCTATGAGTTTGACATTTTTAGATTCCACATATAAGTATCACACACTATTTGTCTTTGCCTTGCTTATTCCACTTGGCATAATGTCCTCAAGATTCATCCATGTTGTCACAAATGGAAGGATTTCTTTCTTTCTATGGCTGAAGAATATTCCACTGCACACATACCATATTTTCTATATCTATTCAGTGATCCACAAACATTTAGGTTATGACCATGTCTTGGCTATTATGAATAATGCTACAATGAATATGGCAGTACAGATGCCATTAAGATACTGAATAGGTTTTTTGTACTTCATCTTCAATTTCTTTTATCAGTGTTTTATAGTTTTCACTGTAGAGATCTTTCACTTCTTTAAATTTATTCCTAGGCATTTTATTTTATTTTATTTTATTTTATTTTATTTTATTTTATTTTATTTGTAGTTGTCATAAATGGGATTACTTTCTAGTTTCTCCTTCAGATTGTTCACTGCTGGCGTATATAAATGCTACTGATTTTCATATGTTGATTTTGTATCCTGCAACATTATTGAACTTGTTTTTAAGTTCTAATCGTTTTTTTGGTGGTGTCTTTAGGTCTTTCTAAATACAAGATTATATCATCTGCACACAATGATACTTCGACTCCTTCCTTTCCAGTTTGGGTGCCCTTTATTATGTTTTCCCTTGTCTAATTGCTCTGGCTAGAACTTTCAATACTATGTTGAATAAAAGTAGTGAAAATGGGCATCCTTGTCTTATTCCAGATCTTAGAGGAAAGGTTTTCAGTTTTTCCTTTTCAGTATGACATTAGCTGTAGGTCTGTCATATATGGCTTTTATTGTGTTGAAGTATGTTCCTTCTATACCCAGTTTGTTGAGAGTTTTTATTATGAAGGAATGTTGAATTTTATCAACTGTATTTTGGCATCCCTTTTAATGATCACATGTTTTTTGTCCTTCAATCTGTTAATGTGATGTATTGCATTTATCAATTTACATATGTTGAGCCATCCTTGTTTCTCTAGGATGAAACACACTTGATCATGATGAATTATCTCTTTAATGTGTTGTAGAATTCAGTAAACTAGTATTTTGCTGAGGATCTTTGCATCTATGTTCATCAAAGATATTGGCCTGTAGTTTTCTCTTTTTATTTTTTCTTTGCGTGGTTTGGGTATCAGAATAACAGTGGCCATAGAAAGAGTATGGAAATATCCCCTTTCCTTAATTTTTTGGAATAGTTTGAGTAGGAATTGTATTAGTTCTTTAATTGTTCAGTAAAATTCAGCAGTCAAGGCATAGATTCTGGGCTTTTCTTTGATGGGAAACTTTTTATTATTGTATCAATCACATTACTTATTGGTTTATTCAAGTTTTGAATTTCTTCATGGTTTAATCTTGGTAGGTTGTGTCTAAGAATTCATCCTTTTATTCTAGGATTTACAATTTATTGGTATATAGTTGCTCATAATAGTCTCTAATAATCACTTGAATATCTGTGATATTAATTGTAATGTTTTCTTTTATGTCTCTAATTTTATTTATTTGGGTCTTCTCTTTTTTTCTTGAAATGGGTAAATGGTTATTGATTTTGTTTATCTTTTCAAAAACTACCTTTTAATTTCATTAATATTCTGTATTTTTTATCTCAATTACATTTATTTCTGCTATGATTTTTATTATTTCTTTTCTTCTACTAATTTTGAGTTTGGTTTGCTCTTGCTTTTTAGTTCTTTAAAATATGCCATTAGGTTGTTTATTTGAAGTTTTTCTATTTTTTGATGTAGGAATTTAGTGCTATAAATGTCCCAATTAGTACTGCTTTTTCTGTATCCCATAGGTCTTGGTATGTTGTGCTTCTGTTTTCATTTGCTTCCATTTTTTTTTAATTTCCTTCTTAATTTCTTCACTAAATCAATGGTCATTCAGAGTATATTATTTAATTTCCATGTGTTTGTATAGTTTCTAAAGTTCCTATTGTTATTTATTTTAGTTTTATGCCATTGTGTCATGAAAAGATATTTGACATGATTTCAATTTTCTTGAATATTTTGAGACTTGTTTTGTGGTCTAACATGTGGTTATCCTCGAGAATATTCCATGTGCTAAGGAAAAGAATGTGTATTCTGAAGCTGTTGGATAAAATGTTCTTTAAATGTCTAATAGGTCCATTTTGTATTTAGTTCAGACTAAGTCTGATGTTTCTTTGTTGCATTTCTGTCTATTTGATCTGTCCAGTGCTAAAAGCAGGGTGGTGAAGTTCACTATTATTTTTCTATTGGAGTATATCTGTCACTTTAGCTCTAATAATATTTGCTTTATATATTTAAGTACTCCAGTGCTGGGTGCATATATATTTATGATCGTTATTTCTTCTTATTGAATTGACACCTTAATCATTATATAATGACCTTCTTTGCTCATTTTGTCTTGAAATGTATTTATTTTATATAAGTATAGCCACTCCTGCTCTTTTTTAGTTTCCATTTGCATGGAATATTATTCTTCATTCATTCATTTTCAGTCCATGGGTGAGTGTGTTTTTAGGTGAATTGAGTTTCTTGTAGGCAGCATATAATTGGATGTTTTTTTTTTTTTAATTCATTCAGTCACTCTTTGCCTTTTAATTAGAGAATACAGTCCATATGTATTTAACACTATCATTCATAGGTAAAGACTACTGCCATTTTGTTATTGGTTTTCTGGTTGTCTTGTTGGTTCATTTTTCCTTTTGTTCTCTCTTTTATGTCTTCCTTTGTGTATAGGTGATTTTCTTTGGTAATATGTTTTAATTTTTGTTTTTAATTTTTTGTGCGTGTATTATAGGTTTTTGCTTTGTGATTACCATGAGCCTTGCAAATAACATCTTATAACCAATTATTTTAAATTGATGACAACTTAACTCTGATCACTAAGAAAAGGAAAAATAAGCAAAGAGAACACTAAGAAACTCTACATTTTAACTCTATCCCCTCATTTTTTTATTCTGTTTTCTCTATTTTTATGTTTATATTGTCTATATTTCTTAACACATCGTTGTAGTTACTGTTTTTGATAGGTTTTTCCTTTAGTCTTTCTTCTACAGATAGTAGTGGTTTACAGACCACAATTTCAACATTAGAATATTCTGTATTTGTCTATATACTTACTTTTATCAGTGAGCTTTATAACTTCAGATAATTTCTTATTGATGTTAACAATCCTTTTTTTCAGATTGGAGAACTCCCTTTAGCATTTCTTCTCAGGTCTGATGCTGATGAAATCTCTCAGCTTTTGTTTGTCTGGGAAAGCCTTTACTTCTTCATGTTTAAATATAATTTGACTGGGTGTAATATTCTGCATTGGAAGATTTTGCTTCAGCACTTTGAAAATGTCATCGCATTCCCTCCTGGCTGGTGAAGTTTCCAGTAAGATGTCTGCTGCCAGACATATCGTGGCTCACTTTTATGTTATTTCCTTCTTTTCTCTTGCTACTTTTAGGATCCTTTCTTTATTCTTCACCTTTGAGAGTTTGATTATTATAGACCTTGAGGTAGCCTTATTTGGTTTGAATCTTCTTGGTGTTCTTTGACCTTCTTATACCTGGATATTCATATCTTTCTCTAGGTTTGGATAGTTGTTATTATTTCTTTGAATAAACTTTCTTCCCCAATCTCTCCCTCTCTATATCATCTTTAAGGCTAATAAGTTTTAGATGTGCCCTTTCCAGGCTATTTTCTAGATCTCATAGACATCTTTGTTCTTTTTATATTTTTTTTCTTTTTATTCTGTATTTATGTTCATAAAATCTGTATTTGAACTCACTAATTCTTTTTTCTGCTTCATCAGCTCTGCTGTTGAGACACTCTGATGCTTTTTTCTGTTTGTCAATTGATTTTTTTTTAGTCCAGAATTTCTGCTTGACTTTTTAAAATTATTTCAATTTCTTTGATAAATTGCTCTGATAGAATTCTGAATTCCTTCTCTGTGTTATTTTGAAGCTCACTGAGCTTCCTCAAGACAGCTATTTTGAATTTCCTATCTAAGAAGTCACATATTTCCATCACTCCAGTGGTTTTATTTGGAGCCCCATGACACCTGACTGGTCACTTATGCCTTATTTAGTCCATTTGGTGAGGTTATGTTTCCCTGGATGTTCTTGATGTTTGTGAACCTTTGTCAGTTTCTTGGCATTGAAGAGTTAGTATTTATTCCAGTCACTGCAATCTGGACTTGTTTGTAGTCATCTTTCTTGATAGGGCTTCCCCAGAATTCAAAGAGGATTGTGTGTTGTGACAACTCAATGTTGAGTGTGGTTACTGTAGCTATTTCAATACTAGGGGGTTCTCTAACCCCAGAAATGCTTTAACTCTTGCAGACACCTCCATACACAGCTTTGATGAATGTGAGAAAGCTAAGAGAGTACTCCCTGGGTTACCAGGCAATCTCTCACCCTCTTCCTTCTCTTTTGCCCAAAATTCTCTCTCTGTGCTGAGCTACCTGGAGTTAAAGGAGAGGTGACACAAGTCCTCCTGTGGCCACCACAGCTGGCACTCGGCTGCTTCACACCTGAAGCCCAGGGCCTCCCAGACTTGCCCAATATTGGGGCTTGCCCAAGGCCCCCAGGTACTACTGCCTGGTTGCTATTGATGTTTATTCAAGACTCAAGGCTTATTTAGTCAGCAGGTTGTGAATCCTGCCAGGACTGGGTCCATCCCATCAGGTTCACAGATTCCCTTCTGGCTCAGGATTCATCTAGAAGCAAAGGCCTGGAATTGGTGGCTTCAGGAATCTGCCTGGTGCTTTATTTTACTTCGGTTGAGCTGGTACAAAAGTTGCATGGCAAAGTCCTCTGTGCTCTTCCTTCTCCTTCTCCCAAGTGGAGGGAATCTCTTCCTGAACTATACTTCTTGGAGTTGGGGGTAACATGATATAGACACTTCCATGGCCAATGCAACTGGTGTTGCACTGGGTTGCACCCAATCCACTGCATCCAAGACCAGTGTGGCCCCAAGGCTTGCCCAAGGATTGTAGTCCTTGTGGCTTTACTGCCACTCAATTAATTTGCAGCCCCCATGCCACTTTATTCAGCCAGTGGAGAAGCCTGGCAGGACTTGAGTTCCTCCTGCTGGGACTAAGGATTCCCTTATGGCCCAGGGCAGGTCTAAATGCTCCCTTCATGTGGACCATCAGAATTGCACCCTGTATCATGTTTATCTGTGACAAGATAGCACTGAGTTACAATGCAAAACTTCACACTTACTTTGCTCTCTGTCCTCTAAGCATACAGATTCTGTGCCATGCTGTGTGGTGATGTGGGAGGGGTTGTGTAGGCAATCTGAGACTCTTTGTCCTACCCTTTTCAATACCTCTTTCCTTATTACTACGTTAAAACCCAGTACTGTGATTGATCACCTGATTTTTTTGTTCTCACAATGGTGCTTTCTTGCATAGATGGTGGTTCAATTTGTTGTTCCTGTGGGGAGACAATCATTGGAGTGTTCTATTCAGCCATAATTTTCTACCTCCTCTCCCTCTACTTTTTTGATGTAGGCTTTTATTGCTATAAACTTCCCTCTCAGTACTGCTTTTTCTGTATCCCATATGTTTTGTTATGTTGTGTTTCTTAAATATATGACTTGAAACTATGAAACTACTAGTAGAAAACATTGGGGAAACACTCCAAGACATTAGTCTTAGCAAAGATTTCTTGAGTAATACACCCAAAGCACAGGCAACCAAAGAAAAAATGGATAAATGGGATCACATCAAGCTAAAACACATTTGCGTAGCAAAGAAAACAATCAACAAAGACACAACCCACAGAATGGAAGAAATATTTACAAACTACCCATATGACAAGGGATTAATATCCAGAATATAAAAGGAACTCAAACAATTAAATAGGAAAAAATCAAATACTCTGATCAAAAATGAACAAAAGTTCTGATTACAAATTTCTCTAAAGAAGACATTCCAATGGCCAACAGGTACATGAAAAAATGCTCATCATCACTACTCATCAGGGAAATGCAAATCAAAACCACAATAAGATATCATCTCACCACAGTTAAAATGGCTTTTATCAAAATGACAAGCAACAATGGATGCTGATGAGGATGTGGAGAAATAGGAATCCCTGTACATTGTTGGTGAGAATGTAAATTACTACAACCACTATGGAGAACAGTATGGAGGTTCCTCAACAAACTAATAATCCAACTACCATATGATCCAGCAATCCCACTGCTGGGTATATATCCATAGGAGGGGAATTCATCCTATCAAAAAAAAAATCTGCACTCCCATATTTATTGCAGCACTATTCACAATAGCCAGGATATGAAATGAAACTAAATGTCCATCAATAGATGAATGGATAAAGGATATGTGATAAATATACACCACAATAAAATACCATTCAGCCCTAAAAACGAATGAGACTTTGTCATTTTCAGTAATATAGATGGAACTGGAGGACATTATATTAAGTGAAATAAGCCAGGCACAGAAAAACAAATCTCACATGTTCTCACTCATAGGTGGTTGGTAAGGGGATCTCCAATTGCGTACCCTTGTTTCTGCCTAAACCCCAAGGTAAGGGAGGTAGGCCTCTCTATCTGCCAGGGGCATACTCCTGTCAGAGTAGAAGTGGCAGCTCATGATTCTCTTGGATTAAGCTGCACTCCCTCTAATAGTTAGTGATGGAAGGGGCTGCTACTCTGGTTCAGCCCCCTGTGCCCAAGGCATTCAGTTGCCATGGGAACCAGGGGCTAAGCTAATTCAGTCCTAGTGGGGTAGCCTTCCCCATTATGGTAGTTCTCCAATGGGGGTGGGAGGAAGGATGTTCTCACAGATCCTGGCTCCTCTGTGCTCCTCCACACCCTCTCACTGATATGGCCACAAGGGCTCTCTCCCCAACTGAGCCTGGAACCCTGACCTCTCCCCTACATCTCCCCACACTGCTCTCAGACCAGGGGACACCAGGTTAGGCCCACTTGTCTAAGCCCCCATAGGGTGATCCCACCAAATGCCTGTGGGTGGGAAGATTGCAGACTGGGGCTATCTCACTGGCTTAGCTGGGAATGCACGCCCATCACTGTGAAGCAGGCCTCTCAGCACAGAGCACTCTAGCAGCTGCTATGGTGGGGGAGGGGCTGTGGTCTCCCTGCACCACTCTCATGCTTGGGAGCACTAGGTCCTGCCCACCTGTCTGAGTTGTCAGTGGGTGATCCTGTGAAGTGCAGCTGTGGTGGCTGTGTTCTCCAAGGCACGCTTGGCTGGGAATGCACCCCTATCCTTGAGAATCAGGCCTCTCAGCACAGAGCACTTTTGCCATTGCTGGGGGCAGGGGTGGGGAGTGTCTACAGTTACAAGCTGGCTTGAACCAAAATTAGTTTCTGGTATGCCAGGAATGGAGGAGGTGCAGAGCAGGGGGTGTCCAGATGTAAGAATGTCAGCTCTCTTCCTTTGTGGGACTCCCCCATGGGATGAGAGCTCTGAGTCCTGCTACTGGCTGAAGGCACCCAGGTAGGGGAAGGAAGCTCCCCTTACCCTTTACTGGGATCCTGGCCTCCCTGGTTTTGGTCCACACCACTGATCTCTTTTCTCTATCCTCCTCTCTCTTAGCTTCACAGCTCCTCTTGGTGGGGTCCCTGGACTTCTCTCTTCATGGTCCATATCTGACCCATAATTGTTATCCACTCTCCTCAATCTAACCCTCTAATCTTCAGCCAGATGGTCCAACAAACTGTGTCTCCAGTCAGCCACCTTGGTGGTCTCTCCTCTGCACATATAATTTTTCATTTTAAACAATTTGTGGAAACAATGATTTTTTTCTATATATTTTTAGTTGACCAATTAATTTCTTTCTATTTTTATTAGGGCCAGGGTCTTGCTCTTGCTCAGGCTGGTTTTGAACTCCTGACCTTGAGCGATCCACCTGCCTCTGCCTCCCAGAGTGCTAGGATTACAGGCGTGAGCCACTGCACCCGGCCGGAAACAATGATTTTTAAACTTGCTAAAAACCAATTTGGGAAATACAGGAAATTTGAACTACAGGGAATTTAACCCTTGTCTTGAACAAACCAAAATATTGTGCTAACATTATTTTTATGTGGTGAACTCATTTTATAAAGCTTCTGAGCCATGCTAAATATCTTGTTTTATCTTGAAACTAAAGCCTTTTCTTATTATCTTGTAGCTATAGTAATAAAGGCTATTATGTAAATATAATTTTCAGTGTCCACAAAAAGAAACACTGTTAATAACTACGTTTTTTTTAATGTTTAGACAATTTTGACTATCTAGATTAGATGCCCCTAGAGTGCATGCAAACAAATGAATTATTTTTTTGATCAGTTAATCTTTAAAGTTTCATAAGAGAGGAGAAAGAGAAGTGGGGGAGGGGTAAAAATGAGAGGGAGCCAGCTCCAGACAAATATGATATTATCATTGTAAAAGATTCATTATGATTTTCTTCAAAAAGAGGGAAGAAAGTTTAGATGTAGAAGAAGATATTTGACATATACACATATAAAAGAGAGTGACATATAACTGCTTTTGACATAATTTGTGCCCTTGACAATTTTGTTATACAGTTAAAAAGCCAACAATTATTAATCTTCAATGTATGGAAAAGGAAGGGATGTTTGTCAGATTAAATAAAATGGTCTTTTAGGAGAAACAGCACAGTTTCTTCATAAGGGTTTTGTTGCTTTTGTTCTAAGATACTCCTCAAATGAACAAGCTTGGTCATGTCAAAAGTTCCCCAGAGTGGCTACTCCTATTTCAAATTGTCCCAGCTAGAAAAAACAGCATACAATTTAGCCTCATAATGTCAGAACATTAAGGAAGCATGTGTTTAGCATGTAAAAGACATACCTGTAGAAAGAGAATATCCTGTGGAAACTGGTCTATAAAAACAATGACCCTATAACTTAGTTTATCCAGTGTTTGGCTAAAGGTAGATAATTACCAATTAGGGGCCAAACAAAACCTTGTGATTCTGGGCAGATGAACCTGAATAGAGCAATAATCTGGGACACAAAGACAGGACTGAGTAGGAGGTTCTTTTCAGGTTTTAAAATGGTGACCCATGGCAAGACAATGTTCATTGAAAGGATCCTGGTCTGAGGAGATATTCTGAATTCCTGATCCCCTCCAACAAGTTCAAGGATGACTTATTGAACTTATACTTATCCTCTTCCTATAGACTTTCTTCTCATAAACAAACAGCATTCAAGACACTTGAAGAGAAAATAGACCATTGGAGCAGATATTATAAGGCTCTAAAACAATTTACCAAGGAATAATACAAATTTAGTCGCATAACAAAAATATTCCAAGTGACCTTATTTCAAGGAAAACAAAACAAACCCAATGCTAAAGGGCTTCAGTGAAATATTCAAGTTCAATTCAGAATGAATTTGCCTTTCAGCCATGAGCAGGGTAGAATATCGAACAGAGAGAAACACAAGGAGTCTCAGATACGTACACTATGACTGAGTTGAGGATTCTGGTCCAAAGTATCAGTCACTCATATTAACCAGGATAGGGGAATAGTTATTATCTTGTGGCTTGGACAATGTTCATGTTTTGTTTGTGTTCAGTAATTATTATGGAATGGTCTTATTTTTGCCTTAATCCATCATGGTCACAGTGTGACCTGGCTGGGTATTGATGTTTTATAATATTGTTTATGTTCCACAGGGGAATATCAAGGCCTAGCCATAAGTGCCTTACTATCGTGTAGCAACACCAAGGATGCAGAGATCTAATCTGGCCAGCTCCTGGATATCGGTGGCTCCTTTTCTCTTTCTCATCTTACTCCAAGCACCCTTTTGCTAGGATCAGCAGACATTTCATGTGAGGTACTTAATAGAGTAAGCAATGGGGTAAATTTCTTTCATTAGAGAATAAACATTTTATAAGTGACAAGCAAACTTCATGTTAGAGGCATGTTATTAAATTGTCAAGAAATATCTCAAATTGGCCTCTGTATAGATAAACAAAAGTAGGGAAAGATAAGTATTCATTAGATGTTCCTGTTTGTCTTTTTCATAAATTGTTCATATAGGCTTATTTAAGAGCCTATTTTTAGCTGGCTTTCTAGTTTAAAGTAAACATGTATAAATGAGAACAATATAACCATTTTGTTCAACACAGAAAAGCTCTATAATTTGCTGGAGAGATAATGGAACTGTTGCACAGACAAAACCAAAGCTCATAAAAATGCGTTTACCACTGGCCTAATAATAAGTTATCCCCTCTTAGACTCTTTATTTGCAATTGATTTCTGGAGGTTGGAAACAAGTCTGTGACTTAGGAGTTTAAAGTTAGTTGGATGAATTCACTGTCTCATTGTCATGCAGGGTTGCAGGCAGCAATGGAACTGAAGAGGACAGAAAGAAATTTGAGCACTTAAAAGGGGTTTGGACAAGAGATCAGGTAAGCAATAAGAGTGATGAGGACATAAATATTAGAGAGTCACATCACGTGGACCTCAAAAACCTATGTTAATTGTCAGGCATCACGAGGTTGGGTGGAGGACTAGAAAACTGAAGCAGATACACTGTACCAGCCATAAAGAAAGGGCAGAGTTATTAAGGCAACTCCAGGTACTTTTATACACCCATTGGTAAGCTTGGCCTAAAGCCTTGCAGGAGTCTTATGTGAGAGTTCACCAGAAGAAATTATAAAGAAGGTCCTAACAAATGAATTGCTGGATGGATTAAAATAGATAAGCCAAGTAGAAATCTCAGAAAACAGATCACTCTAAGATACAGATTTCATCTTCTCTGGTAGTGTTAATATTATTTTAGGCAACATTTTATTCTTTTTTGTTTTTAATACTATAGTCTACCTGTCTAACCTCCTGGGATGGGTTTTTATTCTTCCTATGTTGTTTCTACTGTCTGTGGTACAGTCCAGTATTTGTCACAGGCCAAAATAATACTTTTTCATGAGAATCATCTATGAACCAGATCGTATACTAGGAGCTTTAAACTCATTATTTTTAATTCTCACAGCAATCCTGTAAAGTAGGTTTTATTAATCCCATGTTAAAGAAGTAAATGGATGTTCAAAGAAGTTGTCTTAGTCAGGTTCAAACAACTGGATCCTGGGTTCTCTTATTTCTATATTAAGCCATTCAGCTTTCTCAGAGTGCCAGTATTTGTTATCAGCCTTTGCGTTTGGCAAGCATGTCCCTATAATCACTTTAGTAAAAAAATTCACCTTTCCCAACCATGGTATTCTTCACCTAAACCATTGTCTCTCCCAGTAGCTCTTTATGTAAATGATTTTCCACCAGAAACATACACAACCCAAGATAAGGGAAACAACTACTATTTTTGTGAGTATTGGTTATTTGGTGACTCCTCTCTTTGTGGCTTTTCCTGCCTCCCAGCCACTTCCTGTGCCTATTGGACAGCCCTGTCCACTCAGTTTTCCACCTCCCAAATAACTGTCATGTGTATGTTTAGTAACACAAATTTTAATATGGTAAGATGGTATAGTAAGCAGCACAAATTTATTGAATTATAGTGGTGTTTAAGCTGCTGAGCATCACTTTTTTTAATTTTTAATTTTTAGAAATAGAAAAACACAAAGGACTGCAGAGAAAAACATTAGCTTCAGAGGGCTGTGTGTGAGAGAGAGAGATCTAGCAGTAAATACTGATAATTTCATCCTCCAACACTCTCGACTCCCATTAACCTCTCAAGGCCTACATTGCAATTTGCTAGAAGGTAAAAATTCTCTCATCAGGATGGGTATTTTTATATCAACCACCTTCCTATTTTTATTTGGAATGATTTCCTGTCCATTCTTTTTGGAAATCATCTCATACTTTTTCTCATTATTTAATATAGAGTGTATTTTCAACCTGTATTTGCCAGTTGAGTCTTTAGGAATTTTAATCACAGTGCTTCTTGGATTTCCCAAAAGCCAAGAGCTTTCTAATATGGTTTCATTTTATGTCCATTTCCCATCCCCTGACTCTTGCCAAATTATCCAACACCTTTCAGTTAAAGCTGCACAGTATACCAATTACCACAGTAAAAATTGGTACTATTAACCAAAAGAAATAAATAAACATCAAAACACTGAAAACAGCATTTATTTTCTCTAGAAATCAATAATTATTTTCAAATGCAGTGAAAAAAATCAGCATCCATTTTAACTGTAATGAGGCACAATTAAACTTATAAATTGTCAAATTACTGTTTAAACTGACATGAGAAATGATATGTCAGCATCATATTCACCTTATTGTTCTATACAATAAAAGTTTTGCATTTACCTTTTTGTTCTATAAATAAAAAAGTATGAAATTCTCGAGGAGTAACAGATGAATTATCAAAACATGTTAAGCTTAGAATGTGCCACTCTTCATATGTATAAATTCAATTATATAACATTTCAAAGAAATTATTTCTGTGCATATCAAACAAAAATGAAATTTCAAATACTTGCATTTAACATAATTTCAAAAATTTATTTATTTTTATTTCAGATGGACACACTTGAAGCTCTGACTCCAGGGGTGGGAAGGAGGCAAAAGGCAACACATGTAACCTAAACATTTGTACCCCTATAATATGCTGAAATAAAAAAAATAAAATTTATCTTTACATTTTTTAAAAAACAAGATTACATCTCATAAAGCATCTTCAGAGGTGTGACTCTAAATAGGAATATATAGTAATACAAAAAAATCAGCCCAAAGAACATATGTCACAACATTGTACTATGAAAAAGTAGGTGACCTAAATGTGTGATAATTGATTAAATTAATTTATATTTTTTTAAAAATCTACAGAGTCAAAATATTTATCCTGTGGATGCAGAATTTAAAAAATATAAGTCAAAAGCTACTGATAGATAATAAGTAACTGGACTAACTTCTCTGCTATTTTATTGCATTATTTCAGTTTTTCTAAAGCCTCTACAAACATACATTTCTCTCAATTAATGCTATTTTTGAATTAAAAAAACTGCACACAGTGATTTCATCATGAATTATGAGCTACTTATCATATGTCATTAGTCACAAAATGTTATTAATAATTTTTCCAATTTTCACAGAGAAAGCCTAAGCAAGAACGAAAGAATTTGAAGGCAGATGCAAAGAACAAGTTCATCTTCAAATCTGGATTAGGCTTCTGAAGACAGCAGCAGAAATTTCTGGAATAAAACTAAAACCTTTGCATGTGTTTCTGGACAAAGTATATTGTGTTGAGGATGTGTGCCTGACCTGTTCAGCTTAATTTTCCAGTGTTATCCTCCCTTTCTTTTGGGACCTCTTGCTCCTATTTCACACAATGGCCCCAGATATGGGGAGAGGTGCAGCCTAGAGGAATGCATTTGGATGTAGGCTGTATTTCCACAAAGTTATAACCTCATTATATTTTAAGCAATCTATATCATGGGAAAACTCAGAAACATGTAACTTTCCTTATTCACAAGGGAGTTAAGTGATTTTAGTCCCCCACAAATAAACCATTCCCTTCCTCCAGGGCAGGACCACAGGTTAAGTCATGAGAAGGAGCAAGGACCCATGTGAGAATGCCCTGCAGGTAAGCAGATTCCTTACTTGTTACACACACACACACACACACACACACACACACACACTCCCTAGCAGACAGAACAAGGCCAGAGAAGCAGCAGATAAATTAAAGAGTCAGCAGTCCCAGTGGGGGCACAATACAGGAAAGAGGATGCCTAGTCAGCAGCCCAGTAAGCAAAATGACAAGAAGAGAGCTTAATATTTTTTAAAGATTATTATAATAATTGCTTTTTCAAATGAATTTCTTCATTTTTAATTCATTTTGAAGGTCATGAATATCATGCATAACAAAGCATTAAAACTTATTTGTACTTACATATTGCTAGGGATTAGAAAGTTTCATTTGTCCTCTTCATTAGTGAGACATATAATCAATCATTTTCCTTTTGCTGCTTTTGGCTGCAATTACAGTGATTCAGTAGTCAAGATTCTTTTGGTAGCAGATGACAAATCAACTCAAACTATATTAAGCCATAAAGAGGATTTTAATCAGTCAGTACCAATTTGATTAACACTGTGGTGCTCAAATGGTGGTGGTGTTCACTAGGGATTTGGGGGTGTGGGGTAGACCCACATCTGAGAGATGTGTGAGCACTGTGAAGGGGAGGGGCATGCTTGAAATGTATTTGGGGATGGGTATTAGGGGTCTCAATAGGGAGTAGGAAATCTTCTAAAACCGATTTATGTGAATAGCTGTACAACTTGGTAAATTTACTAATAACCATTTATTTGTACACTTAAAATGGAGTAAAGACATGATATGTGAATTATACTTCAATAAAAAAAATAAAGAGTGTTTTAATATTTTGAGGTTTTTTTAACTGAGTAGGGAGGACAGAGTTTGGCTAGAATTGATGGCAGAGCATGATAGGGAGCTTTTACATATTTTCTCTTTGAGTTTTCCCCATTTGAAGGAATAAAAGAAAATATGACTGTCAGGGTTACCTGACGTTCTGGTTAATAACAGTTGGCAAGCCACTGATGATCACTGTGTATGACTTTTACTTTGAGTATTCTATACTCACCACCAACTATGCTCCTGTCTCCCACAAAAATTAAAATTAAATAGAACCATAAGATATAATGAATATGTGAAGTATTCATACATGAAAACAATTTCATTTGGATTTCTGGTAGCAGTAGTAAGCTAGTGCAGTTGTCATCATGTGCTTTGTGAAATTATTGTAATCTCTCTCTAGAATTTCAGTTGCGTTTGGCCCATTTGTGCCATTCCAACTTAATATAATGCTATGTTTCTGACTAGGTATAGATATTTTAAATCACAGATCTCAGTCCCTCCTACACACCTACATACCTTTGGAAACACTTATTCAATTTTGAGTGATTATATCAATTAACTTGGAACAGGCTGGGGTTGAAGTGAATAGGGAGCATCATAACCATTCAACCATTTATTTGTAGGAAACAAGGAAATAAAGATGCTTTCATCAAAACAGATTTCAAAGGAAAGAGATGAAACAAAAGTAGATGATCATATGATTACTTAAATCTGTGTTGGAAAATGCCACCCAATTTAATGACTGTGCCCTGGAGTAGAGAGGGCCCATCCAGGTTCCACAGGGAAAACAACAGCACTTGTTTAAGGCAGAATATCCTGTGGTGGGCTGCATGGGGGAGGGAGGGTGTCAATGTGTGAAACAGAAAGGCAGGGAGCGGAAGGCAAATCATAGGTTGCTGAAATCTGGATCATAATCCATTGCTTGTTTCCATAGGAGAAAAAATGCACTGTATACCACTGACACTAGCCTATAGGCACAAACCATGGGACATGTGGCCAGGAATATCTTTTGTACCCAGGTAGAGACTAATGTTTTATGATTTAATCAAAGTGTCTTTTTCCCTTTCAAATGTTTATTTTTTAGTCATTCTTGAATGTTTCAAAGATACAGAAAATAACAAACACTCATGTTCAATCAGAGACATATATGGAACAGATGTTAAACAAGCCCTTTGACATTTACCTCAGATTCTTCTTGTGGTTAAATAGCAGGGACACAGAGACTGCTAGTTAGTCTCCAATGTCTCTTCTTTCCTTCTTCCATAGTAACAGAACCCCTGATTTTGCTGTGCACAGGGCTTACCAGAAATAAAGACTATATACCTCAGCCTCCTTCCAGGCAATGTGTGATAGTATTATGGCCAATGAGTTGTGAGTAGAAGGGCACTCCCTCCTCCTTTTCCCTTTGCTTCTTACTAGAATAAAGACTTAGTGAGGTGGTGAGCCATATTGGACCATTTTGTCAGACTCAATATCTTACAAAAAGGAGAACAATGAGAGAGAAGGAGCTTGAGTTCCTGACCCTGTGGAGCCACTATAGTATAGATCCCAGAAATTCTCACATCCAGCCTGTTATATGAGAGAAAAAATTAACTTCCATTTTGTTTAAATCAGACTTAACTTTGGGTCTCTATTCCAGCAATCAAATCTAGATCTTAACTAATATAGCCATTCACTGTATAAATATTCATTATATACTTACTATATACCAGGCATTCTTCTAGGCCTTAGTGATAAAGTAATAAATAAATAGACAAAACATCCTACCCTTAAAAGGAGAGAAGGGGACAGAGCAAGATGGCTGAATAGAAACCTCCAGTGATTGTCCCTCTACACAAACACCAAATTTAACAACTATCCACACAAGGAAGCACCTTCAGAAGAACTAAAAATCAGGTGAGCGATCACAGTACTTGGTTTTAACACTATATCAAGGAAAGAGGCACTGAAGATGGCAGAAAAGAGTCTTGCATTGCCTATGCCACCCATTCCCTATCCATGCTAGCAGACCAAGTGGAGAGAGAATCCATGTGCCTGGCAGAGTGAGAGTGAAGTGAGTGTGGGACTTTGCACTGGATCTCAGGCCTGACCTGTCACAGGAGAACACAGGACAGGGCAGAATACTGCCAGTGCCAACAGACAGAACATTCAGACCATCCTGGTAAAAGGGAAATCCTTTGCCCCAAAACCTGAGTTCTGACTAGCCCCACAAACCAGCTGACAAATCCTAGTTAAACTATTCTAAAAAATCAAGGAGGAGGACACACTCCCAAGCTCATTTTATAAAGCCTGTATCAACCTAATACCAAAACCAAAGACACTACAAAAAATAAAATGATAGGCCAATATCTCTGATGAACATAGATGCAAAAATCCTGAAGAAAATACTAGTAAACTAAATTCAACAAAATGTTAAAAAGATTACTCATCACAATCAAGTGGGATTCATCCCAGGGATATAAGTGTGGTTCAACATATGCAACTCAATAAGCATGATGCATAATATACAGAAAAAAAAAATAAAAACCATATGATCATTTCAATTGATGCTGAAATAGCATTTGAAAAAATCCAATATCCCTTCTTGATAAAAATTCTCAAAAACTTGGGTATAGATGGAACTTACATAAACATGGTAAAAGCCACATATGAAAGACCCACAACTAGTATCATGCTGAATGGGGAATAATTAAAAGTCTTTCCTATAAGATCTGGCACAAGACAAGGATGCCCAGTTTCACTGATGTTATTCAATATAGTGCTGGAAGTTCTAGTTAGAGAAATCAGACAAGAAAATAAATAAAGTGCATCCAAATTGGAAAAGAAGTAAAATTATCCTTGTTTGGAGATGATATGATCTTGTATCTAGAGAAACCCAAAGATTCCACAAAAAAATCTAATAGAACTGATAAGCAAATTCAGTAAGGTTACAGGATACAAAATCAACATACAAAAATCAGTATCATTTCTATATACCAACAATAAACACTCTGAAAAAGAAACCAAAAAAGTAATCCCATTTATAATGCCTATAAATTAAATAAAATATCCAGGAATAAACTTAACCAAATAAGTTAAGGATCTCTATAATGAAAACTCTAAATATTGATGAAAGAAATTGAAGAGAGCATCAAAAAAATGGAAAGATATCCTCTTCTCAAGAATTAGAAGAATAAATATTGTTAAAGTGTCCATACTACAAAAATCAATCTACAGTTTCAAAGTAATCCTAATAAAAATACCAATGGTATTCTTCACAGAAATTTAAAAAATCCTAAAATTCATATGGGACCACAAAGGACCCAGAAGAGCCCAAGCTATCCTGAACAAAAAGACCAAAACTAGAGGAATCACATTATCTGGCTTCAAATTATACTACAGAGATGTAGTAACCAAAGCAGTGTGATGCTGGCATAAAAACAGACATATAGGCTAATAATGAAACAGAACAGATATCCCAGAAATAAATACACACATCTATAGGAAACTTGTCTTTAATAAAGTTGTCATGAACATACACTAGGGAAAGGACAGTCTCTTCAATAAATGGTGCTGGGAAAACTGGACTCCATATGCAGAAGAGTAAAACTAGACCCTCAGCGCTTGCCCTAAACAAAAATCCAATAAAAATTGATTAAAGACTTAAATCTAAGGCGTAAAACTGTGAAAATACAAAAAGAAAACATTGGGTAAATGCTTAAGGGCATTGGTCTGGGCAAGAACTTCTTGAGTAATACCCCCAAAGCATAGGGAAGCACAGAAAAGTTGGACAAATGGGATCACATCAGACTAAGTATCTTCCACACAACAAAGGAAACAATCAATAAAGTGAAGAGGCAACCACATAATGGGAGAAAATATTTGTAAACTATCCATCTGAGAAGGAATTAATAATTATTAATAGAATACATTAATATAAGGAGCTCCAACAACTCAATAGGAAAAAAAATCAAACGTGATTTAAAAACAGGCAAAGGATCTGAGCAGACATCTCTCCAAAGAAGACATACAAATGGCCAAGAGATATATGAAAAAATTCTCAACATAATTAGTCATCAGAGAAATGCAAATCAAAACTACAATGCAATATCATCTCACACCGGTTAAAATGGCTTTTACCAAAAAACCAGGTAATAATGAATGCTGAAAAGGATATGGAGAAAGGGGAACCCTCGTACACTGTTGGTGGGAACTTAAATTAGTGTAACCATTATGGAGAACAGTATGGAGTTTCCTCAAAAACTAAAAATAGAACCACCATATGATCCAGCAATCCCATTGCTAGGTATATATACAAGAGAAGAAAATTCAGTATATTCAAAAGATAAGTGCATTCCCACATTTATTGCAGCATTATTCACAATAACCAAGATTTGGAATCAACTTAAGTGCCCATCAATGGATAAATGGATAAAGAAATTGTAGGCTGGGCACGGTGGCTCACGCCTGTAATCCTAGCACTCTGGGAGGCTAAGGAGGAGAGAAAGAGAAAAGACAAATGTAACTTCAAGTTTTTTGGCCAGAGCAATTAAAATAATACAGGATCACTCGAGGTCAGGACCTCAAGATAAGCCTGAGCAAGAGCAAGACTCTGTCTCTACTAAAAATACAAAGGAATTACCTGGACAACTAAAAATATATAGAAAAAATTAGCTGGGCATGGTGGTGCATGCCTGTAGTTCTAGCTACTCAGGAGGCTGAGGCAGAAGGATTGCTTGGGCCCAGGAGTTTGAGGTTACTGTGAGCTAGGCTGACACCATGGTACTCTAGCCCAGCAACAGAGCGAGACGCTGTCAAAAAAAAAAAAAAGAAAGAAAGAAATAAAGAAGGAAAGAAAAGAAAAGAAAAGAAAAGAGAAATGAAATTGTAGTACATGTACACAATGTAATATTATATAGCCATAAAAAGAAAGAAATACTGCCATTTGCAACAACATGGATGGAACTGGAGAACATTATGCTAAGTGAAATAAATCAAGAACAGAAAGACAAATCTTGCATGTTCCGGAATAGTCTTATATGTAGACTCATATGTGGGAGCTAAATATTACAAATAATTGCTCTCACAGAGACAGAGAGTATAATGATGGTTATCAGAGACTGGGAAGGGTAGTTGGTAGGAAATAAAGTGGAGATGGTTAATGGGTACAAAAAATAGTTACATAGTTAGATAGAATAAATAATATTTTATAGTACAACAAAGTAACTATAACAAACAATAAGGGTATACTTTAAAATAATTAAAAGGGTGGAATTTGAATATTCCTAACACAAAGAAATTATAAATCCCTGAGGTGATGGATACCACAATTACCCTGATTTGATTGATTCACATTGTATGCCTGTATCAAAATATCATGTAATGTATAAATATATACAACTATTATGTACCCATAATAATTTAAAAAATTAAAATGTTTAAATAAAAAAAAAGACCCTACTGTCATGGAGCTGCATTCTAGTAGAAGAGACACACAGTGGTAATATAAGTTAAATATAATTAGATGATGCCGACAAAAGATAAGGAGAAAAATATAGCCAGGAGGATAGGGATGATGTGGGAGTTGCTATTTTAAACGAGGTGGCTAGGGAAGGCTTTACTGATATTTGAGTAAATATGCAAGGAAGTGAATAAATGAATCATGTGGATGTCCTAAAGGAAGAACATTCCAGAATAAGAGAACAGTGAATACAGGCAAGGACAAGGCAAGAACATGCCTATTATCTGTGAGTAACAGCAAAAGAGACCAATTTGGCAGGAGTTGATGGAATGAGGTGGGAAAGTAGAAGGAAATTAGGTCACAGAGCAAAGGGACAGACAGAGTAGAGCTCTGTAGTCCATTAAAAGGATTTCGGAGTCAAAGATGTGGATTAGGTAAAAACTGGCCATATTTCAGATACATTATACAGTTATAACCAATCACATTTACTGATGGATTGAATACAGGATGTGAGAGAAAGAGAAAAGACAAATGTAACTTCAAGTTTTTTGGCCAGAGCAATTAAAATGATACAGTGTCATTTTCTGAGGTAGGGAAGCCCACTGAAGGAGCAGGTTTATCTGGGAAAATCAGGACTTTGGTTTGGGACATTTTAAGTTTGAGATATCTAATAAACATCAAGTTGGAGATGCTCATTAAGTAGCTAGAACTGTGAATTTTGAGTTCAGTGCAGGGGTCTGAACAGGAGATATAAATATGAGAGTCAGCAGAATATATAGGTGGCACATAAAGCCATGATCCTAGATGAGATAACGTAAGGAATGACTATGAATAGAAAAGAAAAGACATCCGAGGATCAAGTCCTGGACATGTCAGTATTTTTAATTTGGGGAAATGAGAACGATTCAGCAAGGAAGAATGATAAGGAACAACCAGAAAGATAGTAGCAAACCCAGGAGAGAGTGGAGTCCCAGAAGTCAGGGATGATAGTATTTTAAGAAGTAGACAGTAATCAACTCTGTTCATTGCTATTAAAAGACCAGGTAACAAGAGAAATGAGAATGCACTATTAGATGGAGAAACATGGATGCAATTTGGTAATTTTTACATGACTATCTTAGTGAATCTATTATTTTATTTTTATCACTAGGGGTCATATTATCACAGAGTAAGAAGGATATAAATAGACATCTTTCCAACCATTCAACCCAGATTATAGGACCCTGGACAACTATTTTTGATCCCTTCCTTAAGCACATGCAATGGCAGCTTGCTCTCAAATATATAAAACAATTATTTCCATTTTTGGAGAAGTCCTAGTGGTCCTTGTGTTGAATATGTGTGCATTTTAATTCCCACCTATCATTCGAAGTTCTTCTTTTGTGGTCACATAATATAAATCATTGCTGCCAAGTATACAGAAGAAACTTCTGATATTTTGAGAAGTCTCCAATTCTATAACTTCTACCAGATCTGAACCTTCTCAAGGGTGACACCTGCAAGTATAGTGATAGCCACAAGGCGGCCACTACCCAAGTTCAGGAGAACCCTGCTTTGGTCAGTCTCATTTCACCACCCCATTTCCCAATGACACACAGTAAATGAAGCAAATGATCACTGAGCATTATACTCCACTCCCACTTCCAAATATGGCTCCTCTCCTCCAGGGCAAACTTCTGTGATTGGCCCTCATTCATCCTCTCTATGCCTTATCTGTTACCACACCATTGCAGGTCCGTTCTCTGAACCAATCAGAGGCCTGATATTTACAACTCTGTGACCGTTTTACCTGGTCTGCAATCCTTACCCGAAGTGCACGATTAGCATAAGCCAGGCACTTCCCAGATACTCCTACCAGTGACCACTAAATCCAATGTCATTCCAAATCCTATTCCATATCCCAGTACCAACCTACCCTAACATGGAATCAGGACATGAAGTTAGAAAAAGTGGCCATTCCACTATAAAATAGTATTGCCAAAAGCTCACTCTAGTGGGCATGAAGACGAATTTATCCTATTAAAAGTTATTAAGCGTACATGATACCAATGTGTGAAAGACTGTTCCAGAAAAAAAAATAGGTACAGAGGAAGGGTAGAAGCAACACGAGTGGCTAAAAGTTACCAGCTGTCTGACTTTTCAAATATTCAGAGAAACTTCTTCAGAGGACTTATCGAGGTCAGCCTTCCACCAGTCAGCTTTGAGTGGGAGCTAATTCACTTTGGCCCAGTTGACCAGCAGGTCATTGCTTTGATCATCTCTGCTCTAGCATGATTAGAATGCCATAAGCCATTTTTTTGTTGTGTGCTTAACTAACCCCAGGGTAGGGGAAGAGCCAATGCAATCTGACATGGCTCTATACAGAGTAAAGCAATGCTCATATGGAAATCATCCCTTGGCTCCTTCCTAGCTCACTCTATCTTCCAATTACTGGCTACATAAAAGAGGGGGGGGGAAGGAAAAACCAAAACCAAAAAACAAACACAAACAAAAAACCGCACCTCTTTTAACAACATATTCTTATTAATAATTAGACATATGTTCTGTTCTGCCTTCCTGGGATCAGAAATACTTTTCAGTGGATATTATTACTTTCCCAAACCCATACCTTACAGTAATTAGATTCACACATGTGACCAGTCAGCTGTCACATTGAGCCCTCTCACCAGGACCCATTCTTAAAACTAGCAATCACTCTCCATGCCCCAGCCCCACTAGCAGGAATTCCTAGCTCTGAACTAATGAGAGACTCAAGGTTGACTACCCTCTTTTTGGTTTACCCAGGCAGTAGCCTCCAGAATATCAGTCCTTCATAAAAAGCGTAAACCTAGACACACTATTGACATTCCAGCCTTCCCAGAGCACCCAACATTCCCTTCTTCCTCACATTACCACATTTCCATATTCCAAAACAAAAGGCATGTTAAGGGAATTCTGGAAAGCTTTTGGTAGGCAGTTTCTGTATCATCAGTCTTTCTTTTCTTCAAATATGTTAAAGTAATAGTTACACTTAGTCACAGTTATAGTCAAAGGTATCATTAGTTATGGTTAAGTATAGTTGGTTATAGCTATTATGTTACTAGCTATAATTATGATTAATTATGGCTATTATTCATTATACTTCCTAACTAGTTGTGGTTACTGGTTATGGTTACAAACTACTCACAGTTGCAGATTTATGACTCCTAACCAGTCCTTGTTACTACGTGTAGTTTCTTGCTAGTTGTGGTTATCATTATATAGTTACTGATTAGTTGTGGTTGCTGATTTGTGGTTATTAACTAGTTGTATTTAACCAGTTAGGGCTGCTAATGAGTTTGGGTTACCATGTTGGTCTACTAACTAATCACAGTGGCTAGTTTGTGATCACTAACTAGTTGGGGTTGCTGGGTTGGGAATAGTTTGCAGTTACCAGTTTATAGCTGCTAACTAGTCATGGTTACTATGTGTTGCTACTAAAAAGTTGCAGTTACCAGATTCTGTCTGCTAAGTAGCCCTAATTACCAGGTTGGTGGTACCAACAAGTTGTGGCTGTCAATTTGTGACTACTAGCTAGTTGTTATTGCTGGTTTGTGGGTTCTAACTACTTGTGATTTCTAATTTGTAGCTGCTGTTTTGTGGCTTCTAAGTAGTTTTGGTTACTACACATTCTTGTTAACTAGTTGTGGTTACTGAGTGTGGCAAGTAACACATGGTCTTTAGTTATGGTTAATTGAAATTGTGGCTAGTTATGCTTATGGTTTGTGTATTTGTGGTTGGTTGTAGTTATAGTTAGCTAAAGTTGGTTATGAGTATAATATACAGAGTTATAGGATTAGTTACGGGTAGTCACTGTTATATAGTCATAGCTATAGCTGTTTACAGTTATAATGATAGTTGTTGTAAATTGTAAGAGTGTTATAAAGTGTTAGAATTTTAGAGTTGCAGTATTTGACCTGGAATGCAATCTATTCGCAGATGTAACTTAATGTCTTCCAAGATTTTGATTCATTTCCACTGAACAACATAATTTTTACTGTTTAATTCTACTACATTCATTTGACTGTTACAAAGAGTGTAAGGTGTAATGTCCTTTAAGACAAAGTTCCATATATAAATTTCTAAGGATTCTTTGTCCTCCTGCATCCCATCTGTTATGCCTTCAGGAGGCATCTGACACGTGAAAAGCCAATCACTTGTGCAATCTTTATTCATAGAAAGAGCATCTGCCCAGTATCTCTGGTTTCTATCCAATCCTAAGGAGAACTGGGCTGGAAAATCGATATGGCAACCTGATTATGCATCTCCAATACTTCTTGAACCAACCCTTCCTGCACTACCCCCCTCACCACCACCAACCCCCATCCAGTGCTCCCTCCATGAAAGATGTTTCCATGACCCTTACATTTAAAGGTGCTTTTAGTCCAGCCTGAAGAATAAGACAGGCATGCAGGGAGGGTGAGCATGCCATAGATTTACCTTTCTAGTTCTTACTCATTTACCAAATCCAAGTTAAAATTCTGCCTCCTCCAATCACTCTTCCAAGATGCTCAAAGTCAGAATTCATCTCTCCTTCTTCCCCAAGGCTCTGTTTGTAGGTCTAGTGTAAGTAACATTGAATATAGTCTAGCTTATATTGACCTAAATATCAGTGTCTCTGTTTCCCCCAGTGGAGTATGGGTTCCTAGAGGATGCAGGCACATGCTTACTTTATTTCTCCATGCACTAGAGCATGGAAGTGGTTCTAAAGTGTTGGCATACATACTATTTGTCAAATTCACAATGAACATTACAAATAATAAAATATCAACATACATGTGCATATATATGCATATGTATTCATTCTATGTTATACAAAAGATATAGCCCTTGGTTATTTCTGATAAGTCTTTATTTATCCATTCAGCAAATATTTACAGAGTGCCTATTTTTATCCAGGCACTATTCCAGACATGGGAAGCATATCAGCGAACAAAACAGACAAACATCATTGTCCTCATTTGGCTTATCTGCTACTGGCATGAGACAGACCATAGACTGCAGACACAATGAATAAGTTAATTATACAATAGGTTAGAAAGTGGTAAGTGCAGTGGAATAAAGAACACGTGGAGTTGGGAAGGGTAAAATGGATGTGCCTTGGAATGAAGGGCAGTTGCAATTTTTAAAAGGTTGGCCAGTGTAGGCCTCAACAAAAAGGTGACATTTGACTTGAAAGGCATAAGGGAGTGAGTGATGTGGATGGGAAGGGGAGAAGCATCCCAGGATGAAGGAACAACCAGTGAAAATGCTCTAATTAGGGAATGAGGCTGGCAATATCCAAGGACAGCCAGGAGGCCAGTGTGGCTGAAGTCGAGTGGACGAACTACCTCCCGGCCCCCCTTCTCCAGGCACCCACCATGCTCTGCACCCAACACACTGTTACTCTCTCTCTATCCTCCCCACTCTTACCTTGTCATGGCTGTCACTTGGCACACTCTGTCATTGCTCACTCACGGGACTTGGACAACTAAATCCCCCTCTCAAGACAATTTCTGTCTCACCTCATTGGAACTTATCTACCTCTCCTCCCACACTCATTTTTCCCAGACTGTGTCTAACTCAAATCTTTCACTCCAATGCATAGTCGAGTTTATTCTCCCATGCAGAGGCCACCCAGCACACTCTGTGGTCACCTGACTGGCTGTGGTACAGGCAGGAAGGCCTCTATCTGACCCTGGGAAGGAAGATAGGGAGGTGCTTATGGCTCCTGGAGGTTCAGGGACAAGGAGAAAACACAAACTTGAGAACTCTGGAACAAAGCCCTTAGCTAAGGCACAAAGGCTGATAAAACCAACGCTAGGTCCCTGTCATTTGGTACCTACCACCTGAACTTGCCAGGTACTACATCAGGCCTATAAGCCCATCTGACTTACTTGAGAGATAAGGGTCAGGGAACTTGAGGGACTTTACCAAGTTCACATAGCTTGTGAGGCTTGAAGCCAGAATTCACATGGGGATCCTGGGTCCATGCTCGTAACTGCTGTGCTGTGCTCACTCAAGCTCCACATCACATGGTTAAAATGAGACAGTGACTGGCATTCCTTAGTGTCCTATCTACTTTTAAAGGGTTGTGAATCTGGTCAAAAAACAAAGTCTACAGGAAGAGCTGCTCTGCCAGTCTTATCTAGTTTGTTTTTTAATGTCTCTGATTACTTACAGATGATATGCTTGTATTAGGTAGAAAAGATGACCTTTCTTGGCATGTGAGGGTTTAAGCCTGCCATCAGAAATGCAGACAGACATCAAGTATATTCTTTCATCTGAGAAGGTTGGGTTATAGTATTGGGCCTGACCTACTTGTGATTCCTCATTTGGGTTAATTAGGTCTGCAATGCTATTCATATGTAGACACTAGCTCTCAAACCATTGGCCTCAAAGGTAGGTAGACAAGCAATGGAGGCTGTGTTAGTGTATATTTAACCTCATTACTGGAAAAAAACTCACTGTTCTTGGCCTCCTGAGACCAAGCATAGAACAGTATGTGAAGAGAGCACATTTGCATGGCAAATGGGTATCACATATTTTTCTTAGGGTTCCCTGCTTTGGGGAAAAATGTCACTATTCAATTTCAATCTCAGTTTTTGAAAAATGTGAAACTGAAATTGTTTCTGTAACAGGTAAGAAGTTTTTGGTCTAATATATAAAGTGTGACTATATAACAATGGGAATAGAGTTTGAGCAATTAAATTAAGCAAATATTTATCATGTGCCTACTGTATGAAAGATACTGGACCAGTCAAAAGGAGGCTGCAGGCCAGGTGTGGTGCCAGGGTTAGGTAGGAGGATTGCTTAAGCCCAGGAGTTTGATGTTGCAGTGAGCTATGATTACACCACTGCACACAAAAAAAGGAGGCTACAGCTTTAGTTTCTGGCCTGAATGGATTTGAGGATCTCTAGGACATGGAACAAAAACGTATAACTAGAGGATCAAAATTTATTTATTTTTTCCCAGCACAGTTTTGCTGTAATACAGGATCAAAATTTCTCTTGCACTCTCCACAGTGGGAGAATAAAGAGAAGTGTACCCTGATAATACTGGGGGCCTACTTCAAGGGCAGAGAAAGAGTTATCGGCTCCATTTTGGAATAGAGGTTCATGGTAGACCTAAGGAGGTAAATCAGCAAGGTGGCATTCCAAGAGAGCTTATTTACATTCATTCACACAAAAGGTTAGAAAGTTGAGTGAACCGGGAATAATTCAGGAACTGTAAGACCTATTGTTATTTAAAGATTCACAGTTAATTGAAATAGCCATAATTTCCTGGCAGAAAGCCATCTTCTCCTTTGGGAATATAGAACACAGCTATAGAATTTACATGAAAGAGTGTTGATTTTGAAGGATCTGAAAATTGCAATGGCTGTCTGGGTGCAGTTTAAGCCAGTCAGGCCCATAGAGAGGGAAACACAGTCACAACAGTGCATGGGTATCTAGAGTCAAGTACCATTCAAGGCCAATGCAGCTTTCAGACACTCAAATTATTGCCATCATATAAACCAATAAAGATAGTGCCATGAGATGAGAGCCACAAGCATTTTGATCAACGGTGACACCATCATTTATCATCCAAAATCAAAAGCCCCATATAAATACAATATTCTACTTAAAACTATCATTTTATAATAACTCACGACTTAATAGTGCTTTATATTAAACAAGGAATTCTCTCATCTTTAATCTCATGGAATGTGCATAACAATTCCACGATATAACATGGCCAAGACAGAAAACATTTCTGAGTTATGGATTAAGGAACTGGCACTATGAGAAATTAATTGATTTGCACAAATACATAGGACTAATAACAAATGGAGCCAGAATTCAGTTCAGTTCAACAAACACAGCATGCCCTACGTACTTACCACATGTTAAGCATAGAGTAAGAGTTGAGGAACTAGAAAGAATAAAAAAATAAAACACAATCCTAAAGCCCTCACCCACTAGTAGAGAAGCAGACATGCAAACTAATGATGCCAATGCAATGACTTCAGTGTTAAGACATGTGAAATCCCTTTGGGAGCACAAAGAGGTGACACTTAATCCAGAATGTGGAGAGCATCAGGGAAAGCTTCCTGGAGGAGGTGATACCTGAACTGAGTATTGGAGACTGAGCATAGGCTAGCCAAGTGAAAATGGTCTGCTTACAGGACCACCACATGAGGGGGACTTTCCCTAGGCCATGATTTTAATGTTTAATGTGCAAATAAATCACCTGGGAAGCTTGTTAAAAATGGAAATTGCATAAATACTTGCCATATATAGTCAGCTTCATCAGGTCTGGAGAGCATTTAGCTATACACATTTCCAACAGATGTCAAATAACTCTGATATGGGCAGTAGCCAGAGCACACCACAGGTGACCTTCATCCAATTAAACATATCCAGCCTCAATATAAAATGATGATTTTCAAACCTATATTTTCTATAATATCTCCTTTCTGAAGGTCAAGAACTATGTACTCAGCACCCTACTAGGCATCTTATCTTGGATGTCCCACAGGAATATAAAATTTAATTTGTCTAACATGGAACCTATTATCTCTCCTCAGCCAATCTACTTCTTATCAATGTTCCCAATCACAGTGCTAAGAACTTTCCAATGGCTTCCCATTACATTCAAGTTAAAATCCAAAAACTTTAAGATGGTCTACCAAGCCCAGAATGAGCTGGCCCCTTAGCACACGTCCCCTCTCAGCTATGCCATGGTCACCCTTTCATGCCTTCTGCTCTCAGCGTTATGGACTTCCATTCATTTTCTTCAAAGTATCCTGTTTTCTCATCTCCTGACCCTTAATGTGCTTTTGCTTCTGCCACCATGCCTTAATGCTTTGTTCCTGCCCTTTCTTTAATTTCAGTAAATGTCATTTTTCCTCCAGGAGGTCCTCCTAGGTTCTATTCCATTATTATATATTCCTCTGCATAAGGGTCATAACAGTTGTTGTTATTTGCCTCTTAACTGTACTCTAGTCCAGCTAAACTATAAACTCAGTTAGGGAGGAGTCCCTGGCTGTCTGTTTCAATACAGCATCCATAGTGCCTAACACAATGCCTGAACCCACAGAAAGCAATTGATAGATATTTTAAGCAATGAAGAGATAAAGGTGGTTTTCAAATAATTATATTAATAACAGCAATTTATGCTAAGGGAAAACACAAAATTCAGAGATTGGTGTGCACAGATATTAAAAATAGTGTGGCATAGCCTAGCTAAAAAATAGGAAGAATTTTCCAAATGTTAATCTACAGGAACATGGGTAGATAAACTATGGTATACCCGTGTGAAGTAATATTGTGTATGTGCTCAAAGGATGTTGAATTTCCAAATATTCTGTAATTAAAATATCAATTTAACATCTAGCAAAATTACTTATGAAATTAAATATCCCTTGAAATGTTATTGTTTTAAAAATTATAGGAGGAGGATGGGAGAAAGTTCATTTCACCTAAAATTCTACATTATTCAAGGTATAATCAGGGAAATAGAAGCCATGCAATGTACTCTTAATGTGAAGGCTGTTTGTTGTTTTGTTTCTCTAAGACTTAGGGGCCTATATGAGAATTAAAAGTGCTGGAGGAGAAGAGGTACTACTCAGCTATAAAAAAGCATGTGAACTAATACTTTTTCTAACAACCTGGATGGAACTGGCACAATTTTTCTAAGTGAGGTATCACAAGAATGGAAAAAGAAATACCACATGTACTCACTATTAAATTGGAAGTAATCAATCAACATTCATGTGTACATATGCAAGTAAAACTCAAAAGAAATCAAGCAGGTGGGAGGGAGGAAGAGGGGACAGGTAAATTAACACCTAATGGGTGCAAAGCACACTATTTGGGTGGTGGACACAGTTATAACTTTGACTCAAAGTGTACAAAAGTAATACATGTAACCAAAATGTTTGTACCCCTGTAAGATGCTGAAATTAAAAAATAAATAAATAAATAAATAAGTCACTACAGACAAGATACCTGGTAAAAAACACCAAAGCAAGCCATTCTTAAGTGCTTTTCTGGAAGCCGCTCAAAATGTAATTGATATTCCAGAACCCCCGCCCCCTCGACAAGTGGCTTCAAACCCCAGGTCCGTCCATGTCTGCCTCCAACTGCCTCCTGAAAATAATGCCCTCTATTTCTCTGCTGAATTCCAAATTGTGCCCAAGTGATCTTCTTGTTGGTGGACTTTAACCTGAAACTATATGGAGAAGAGAATTCTGGATAAAGATGTGCCATTTCTGGCTTTTTATTTGAAATACAAATAAATGCAAATGAAATGCAAATGTATACCTGAATGACAGCAAATGATTCAGCCCAGCTGCCAATAGAGTACAGAACAAATGCTAGCATCCAAACCATTATGAAGGCACTGTGACTTGGTGGAAAGAAAATCAGATTGAGAATGTGAAGACCCAGATTGGAGTTCTAATTTCACAGTTTACTTGCTGGATGATCTTGGGTTGTTTTCTGTACTTAACTTAATTTTAGTTTATTCATCTATACTAAGGGGAAAATATCTCTCTACCATCAAATAAGATTACGACCTTAGTTAAATATATTCCTAGGTACTTTATTTCCCTTGTTGCTATTTTGAAGGGAATTGAGTCTTTGATTTGGTTCTCAGTTTGACTGTTGTTGGCATATATGAATGCCTCTAAAATCAGTTAATTTCTATTTCACTGTATATTTCAGTGAAAAAGAAACTTTCACCTTTGGGGGATAATTGCTATTGATTTATCTGGCAATATTTGTTATCTCTTTTGAAAATGTCTTACAAAGCATTTTGGGGATCTGGAGATATATATGCTCCCCCATCTAGAAGAGCTCACATTATAGTGAAGAGGGAAGATATATCAACAAATAATTACACTATAATGTAAGTCCAAGGTAGAGCTTGTAGGAATGGGAGACATAAAGAATTGGAGTTTGGAAAGAAAGAAGTAAAACTGTCATTATTATATGAGCAATGGTCACACTTATAACTTTGATTCAAACTGTACAAAAGCAAATTGTATAACCAAAACCTTTTTACCCCCATAACATTCTGAAATAAAAAAATAAAAAATAAAGAATTGGAGTTGTCAGATGGAAAAGATCCTCAAAGTGACACAGTCTCTCAAAGTAAATGAATAATAGGTGGTCTAAGTCTTAATAGCATCACCTACCATTCAGAGAGCTTCATTTGATTTGGACTATGATATGTATATGGGAAGTATCTCTGCTTTGGATGTCAGAGGAAATGCATGCATCTAATTTTGTTCTCTTCTGAAGTTCCATTAAAACTATAATAAAGAGAAAATTTTTAAAAAGATAAACCCAGAAGGATTGGAAGAAAGAAGGGGAGATGACAGCAACAAGATATGGGAGCTAGCTGTACCAAGTTAGTTGCTCTTAAGATGATATTAATAAATGCATAGCTGTCACCGAGAAACCTGGGAACGAATCCTGGCAGCAAAGGAACTGGCAGCAAGGACCTGTCCAACTGAGGGTAAAGAGAGGAGTGCTGGAAACAAGTAGCCAGTCAGTTCACTACAACCCCATTCCCCAAACAGCCTCCCCAACTCCGTCAGCTTGATTTTCTTGAGAAATTAAAACAAAGCCCAGCAAGCACAGTTGTAGGACAGGCACTATGCCGGAAACACAGGGACCATGTGCATATTGAATATAGAAGCCCCTCCTCTCCAGCCAGCACTCTTCCCCGATCTGGGGTCCAGAACACTGCCAGAAATTGAAGGTCTACAAGGCATCTCACCACCCCAGGAGGAAAGAGCAAAACATAAAGTCATCAGTAAAAGCCCCACAAATAATAGACACAGATAATGCTACGCTGAACTCAAAGTCAAAAAGCCCTCCGTGAGAACTCATGGCTTCTCATTACCTTTGAGATTTTAAGCAAGAACAGACAGCCAAGGATCAAATCATCTACAGGAAACCTCTAGAGGGAATGTTAGAGACCAAAAAACAAGAAAAAAATAAATAAAAAGGCATAAACTCTTTCACCTCCTACAAAGTATCACCAATACTTGCTGTCCCCACGTTCTTCTCTGCCCATCACTTCCTAATCCCACCTATTAAGCCATCTTTGGCAGCATTAGACACAGTTATAAATTCTTTCCTTCTGATACATGTACTTAATTTGACTTCCAGAACACCATTGTCTCTTCCTCTTCCTTCTACTTGTAGTGCTCCCCATTCCTTAGTCTCCCTTCCCAAATCCTTGTCTCTCCAGCCTCTTATTTTTGGAGTGTCCTAGGGCTCAACCCTGGCACCTCTTCTCATCTCTCTCTACACTCACTGCCTCGGTGGTCTTATCCAGTCTCATGGTGGTCTTGGGATACAGTCACACTTTTATCACCAGCCTCCAACCCCCTTCTGAACTCCCAAATCACAGACTCAATCGCCTTCTCAGCATCGCCACCTGCACATCTCGCAGGTAGGCCCACTCTGCTCACACTCTTCCCTGTCTTGCGGTACACACACTCCATCTGCCAGGTGCTCACATGAGCCGTCCTGAACTCCTTTCTTTCCCTCACCTTTCACGTGCAACACATCATGAATCCTGTCGGTTCTATATTCCAAACACATCCACAATATGACCTTACTTCACCATCCCCAACATTACACCCTGTCCTGACTATTGCCTGGGTCACTGCAACACCCTCTTAATTGAAGAAAATGGTTCTGCAAACACAAAAACATGGTAATAGAAATAGAAAAACTCAACAGAAGGTTTGGGAAATAGACGTGAGAGAATTTCCCAAAAGTAGATAAGAAGAAAAAGAAGAAAAAAGAAAAGTAGACCAATTCAGAAAAGCCAACAACTAAATAACAGTTCTAGGGGGAAAAAAAAAGTTGACGAGTTCATGAGAGGAGATCTCAGGGAGTTAAGAAACAAAAACTACATGTAGAGCCGCACGCTCTCTCTGACCATATTTCTGCCAGATACAAAGCACTTGGTTCACACTCTAGCCTGGCCGGCTGCCCTAGCCCTCGTCAACCCGCTGTTCACAGAATTCACTGAGGACGTTGTCTCCTCCCCGCAAAGAGGCCCTTGAAAACTTTCAGGGACTCTGACGCTAGAAGACAGACCACAACTTGCAGACTTTTTTCAGCTTATCTTCTCACATGAGCCTTTATCTAATAATAGGAATATTTTCTTCTTCTTACCCAGCAAAGTATGTGCTTGTCTCTAGGCTTTAAAAAACAAAACAATACAATGGTGAGGAAAACTTCTGTAGGTGGATGAAGAATTGAAAAAGTGATTAACACAAACTGAGCTTCCACAGCTGGGGATGGGAGGGGGATTTCACAAAGGATATTGTCCGTATTATGGTAGCATTAAAGAAAAATTAGAGCTGAATGTCAATATCTTTGAGTTTCTTGGGGATTAAAATGAAAAACACAGTGTCTAGATGAGGGGGAAATTTCATCCATTCATGTTTGTTTATGACTCAATCCCGCCCCCAGCTTCAGAGATCAGCCCATGCCAGGCTACTGCAGGGAGTGAAGTGGCACCTAGTTAGAAGACAGCAATGAAAGTAAATGGAATACGAATCAATTCTTGAGAACTGGCCGCTGGACAACACGGCAAAATGCTAAATACGTTTGAATCAGTTAAAAATTGTCAGCTATAAGGAAAACAATACCTGATAAATACTGACAGACAAAGTTGAGGTGAGTTGATATTGATTTCAGGGGCTAAAAAAACGTTAGGGCCAAAAATTTTTAAGGGATCTTTAAATGCCTTTTCCTAATGTGGAAAAACTTCTGCTAAGGCTCCAGCCAGTCACTTTCACATTACAAGCAAAATGACGGAGGAAAAGGGAAAGAAACAAGAAAGAACGGGCGATGCCTGCGAATCATGAATTTTTAGCAGACTCCTACTTACGTCTCATTTGCCAGATCGGTTTCCTATTGCTCACCTGGAATGAAAGGGAAGCTGGAAAGTGCAGTTCCTAATGTGGAAAAACTGCACATCATCTCTTAACAACATAACCATTTCAAACTCTAGTCTAAGTAGTCTCGGAAACAGAAACACTCCCAAACTATCACAGCTCACAGTGGCCTCCCCTACCTCTCCATCCCACCTTTAATATTAATAAAAGTCATCTGATACACTTTAGATATTCCATTCCTTCTTTTGTACAGAAGTATGTGCTCTGCCTCTCCAAGATGATTTTTTAAAGCCTGATAGCAAAGACCTTGTCTTAGATATCACGAGATCATGCCAGAGTGCCTTGCATACAGCAGATAACTAAAGAATTATACAACGTGAAAGACAAAAGTTAGAAAGAAGTCGTAACAGTTGACCTTAAGAGAAAGAGACAAGTCACACATTTGCCTTATTGGCCCCATAAATCCACAGAGGCAGAAACACCTAAGAAAGCAAACGCCAAATGCACTCATGGGCAAAAGTATCTGCTGTAAACGGCACTACGAGTATAAACAGCTTCACGAAAATCAAGAGAGGACCTGCAAAGCGAACAGCGAAACAGACATTACTAGGGGAAGAAGTCTCCTTTTTTCTCCTCCACATCTACAACCTACCGTTTATGCAAATGGTCACTGTTTACTCATTCAGGAGGTTCTAGTATTACCTTCATTGTTCTGCTGAAAAGACGTAAAAAGAAGAAGAAAAAAAAAGTTGGTAAAAATGCCCAAACTTATTATCCCTAAATTTTTACTTGAAACTCAATAAAGCATAGAAACCTTCAATAAGTGCATGTCGCTGTGCAATTGATGACAATGGAGTCAAGAATCGTATCCAGCGTTCCTTTATAAGGAAATGTTGATGTGTTAATACCCAGCTGAAAATCTGCACACCTGGGGAATTACTTTAAAAACTGTCAAAATGTATTACATAACAAAAATTTCCTAAAGATGCAGCCAAGCAATTTTTTAAAATCTTGTTCGGTTTTGCTTGGCTTAGTTAAGTGAACATATCCAACAATTTATGAAAACTAACATTTCTCAGACAGAGAGGAAGACACTTGCTACCATATTATACATTGTTTTATACTTGCTAATAAGATGAAAGGAAACACTATATTTGCATTCTTTCCACATCCCACCACCAAGCACGCCTGAGCGTCTGGAAGCCTGGGGTTGTTGAGTATGCACACAAACATGCCCATGCGGTGGGAATCTTGCCAGAAGACGTGTTGCTAGGCTTTAACATACATGTGAAACACACAAGCTCTTCAACAATATTTCAAGTGATTTTTAGGATTACCTAAAGGGCATAATAAGTTAAATGGCAAATATACCAACTGTATTCTTTTTTTGATTCCAAATTAAAATAGTGACATTTATTCCCTACATTTGTATGACTTCTAAATTTTATTATTGGTCTTCTGATTCAAGTCCCCAGTTTAAATATCAAAATGTTTATTGAGAAGTTTTAATTTACCAAAATAATAACTCAAAAGTTGTAGTTTCCTTCCCAAATTACTTGAAACTTAAACTTTGTGCCTGGAGTTCAGACAGAACTGAACTAAAACTATGGATTTGTGACTAACCAGCTGTGTGTCTCTTAGACTTGGTAAGCTCTTTGAGACTTAGTTTACTCATGTGGGAAATAGGTATATTACCAATAATGTTACTGTCTCCCTCAAATGGATATTATAAATATTAGAGGTAATTCCTCTATTGAAAATACAATACTTGTCGTAGCAGGCACTCAAAAATGAAAGGCTCTTACTTCTCTCTAAATATCTGAATATCTTATAGACTTTCAGAAGAGTAGATATATTTGCTCTTACAAAGCAAAATATAAATTAGAAACAAGAGTGCATTTTTCATATTATTGTTAGAACCTTAAAAATAATAGAAGGGTAGCACATTAGAATCACCTATCTATATCCAGTGGGCTAATGCCCAGCTGTATTGAGGCTGAACCAAAGTACATGAAGATCCGCTTAAAGAATGGTGAGAAAATGGGTCATTTTCAAAGCAGGAGGCCGTGTATAAAGTTTCTCTATGGTAAGAAATGCACAAATTTTGATAATAACTTAGAAATATTGCTCCAAAAAATGACAGTGAAATAATGACATTTGTCCTTTCCTTATTACACATAAATAAAAAATTGCTAATTAAATGATAGGACATTGAAAGGGACCATTTAATTATAAGATAAATATGTACTCATTTCAGAAACATGTTTTTAAATATCAAAAATTGATGCTATTGGGCATGGTGGCTTATGCCTGTAATCCTAGCACTTTGGGAGGCAGAGGTGGGATAATCAACCGAGGCCAGGAGTTATAGACCATCCTGGGCAACACAGTGAGATATCATCTCTGCGAAAAGAGAAAAGAAAAGAATGGAAAAGGAAAAGGAAAAGGAAAAGGAAAAGGAAAAGGAAAGGATAATTAGGTGGGCACTGTGGCTCACACCTGTAGTCCCAGCTACTTGGGAGGCTGAGGCAGAAGGATCGCTTGAGCCCAGGAGTTTGAGGCTGCAGTGAGCTATGATGATGCCACTGCACTCTAGCCTGGGCCAACAGAGCAAGACCTTGTCTTAAAAAAAAGAAAGAAAGAAATTGATTAAATAATTACAAAACATTTGTATTTATCCACAAAGATGTCAGAATAGCTTCTTGAAAACATTATTCATTCACTAAGTGAATATTCATGGAGTTCTAGCTCTGAATGAGGTACTCTTCACAGCCCTGCAAACAACAGTGTAAACCAGACAGCCATAGCTCCTGCCCTTGCAGAGTTTATACCTTACTAGCAAACAGTTAAAATACTGTATTCCCTAGACAAGAAAATTGCATTTTATAATGTTCTATAATTTAGAAATCGTTTTCATTTATACTATCTTTTCTTTCCAGGCAGTGTAACATGGTGAAGCTTTCCTGTAAGAGATATAGACAATGAAGTGCTAGGATTCTATAGATTTTGTACTTTGGCTACATAAAGAAAGGCTTTCCTGTTGGAAAAAAATAAATCCAACACACAGTCCAACACTGGTACATCTCAAGCATACTTGCTTATACAAGGTTAACGACATAAGTTACTGATTAAGTCGGTAGACTTCATACACCTATGGGCCTTGTTTATAAGAGCTGTACAAGCTAAATTGTTGGAGAACAAATGCATTTTGTTTGAGTCAGTATGTCGCCGTCTTGTCTAGGCAGGAGGAAAAAAAAATGGATACCAAGACTGTAATCCTTTTGGAATAAAATCTTTAAATGCAAACATGATTGCTATTGTAGACTGTTTAATCTAGCGATATTGTATTTCATTTCTGTTTTTGGAGAGGTTTGTTGATTTGACCATACTGGGTACAACTCAATGCTTATCTCAACTGTTTAGATAAGATTTATTTGACTTTGGCAGGTGACAAAATCTAGGGTGTGGAATAAGGGAGGTAGAAAAAAAGACTGGCATATTCCCAGATAGTGTTTATTTTAAGCATAGTGTATAGATGAGCAAAAAGTTTCAAACAACGCACTGTACTTCATGTAAAACATCCACTGTCTGTTGAATGTTTTCTGTAAACCAGCACTGCAAAATGTCCTTTATTGGGCATAACGGACTTCACCTTCTTGCTTAGGTAAACATTTACGCTCTTGTAAAAGAGAGCTTAGTGAGTTCCCCTGGAAATAGGACCCTAACTCTGGGATCACATTTTGCCACTGTTTTCTAACACATGCTCTAAAAAGAGAACAGTAATAAATTTTATTTTGAATGCAAGCATATATATTGCTCCGTAAGTATAGAATCTATCAGAAATCTAAAATGTCTTATGCCAAAATAACTTTCATACCAATAATAATACTTTTATCAGTGTAATTCTACACAAATGTCTCACCTGGAAACAAACCCCCCAAAAAAGCTTGAATTTATAAACACAATGATTATAATTATGGTTTTAAAGCAAAGAAAAAATATAATTTTTTAAAATAATTCACCTAAACGTTCACTTAAATAGTCAACTTCTTTAGTAAAAGAAGGCAGACATGTTGAGGTAGGGGAAGGAACTGAGAAGTTTGGTCACTAAAATTTTAAAAATTTATCAAAAATAAAGAAAACTTAGCTGTAAATTTATGCCATATGACTGAGAAGATTAAAGTTTACATATCAAGATTAGACACGTTACAGTAATGTCTTTCATTGTACTACAGAGATGACCTTAACTAACTTGTGCTTTATGACTACTTTTCCAAAATATTTAAAAATATGAAAAATCTAACACCCACAAAATATTTATCATGATGCCCTTGGAATAACTTCATGTTAATGTAAATCAACATGTAGTTAATATGTGCAAAAATCTGATTCACTGGTTCATATGTATCTTGAGTTCTATTTTGTTATTTGTTCAGTTAATGAAGGTTTTCGTTTTTCTCACTTGATGTATATATCCGTGTGTAAGAATTAATTTAAGGTCTCAGTGGAATGAGGAATCAGTTAAATAGAGGGAGAAGTTTCAAATATTAGATTTCTCTGATGTGCTTTTAGTGAATAAAAAGTTACTTTTAGGTATAAGAGAGACTTTTCACATATAAGATGGAACTGCCTCGTTAAATTCTTTCACTCATATTTTTGAACTTTAATTAAACTTCCATAGGTGACTGGAGAACGGAAAAGGGACTGCTGGAGAGAATTTTCCTTCTTTTCTCTGTACTCCCCTCACACTCCATTTTCCAGAGTTCAGTAACTACTACCCACTGCTTAGGTGATGCCTTGACAAAGGCGTCTATCAATTTTGCTTCTCCCAACCCCTTTCCTCCATCATCACTTTCAATATGCAGTGACTTTCAGCATTTCTGCAACTGTGACACTCCACACATGTTGATTTTATTGAACAAGATGCATCTGTCCTCTTCTCATGGTGTTAGAAATGTTTTCAATTAAAGAAAACCATTTTTATTGTCAGAACTTTTAGACATCCCTTGATTACTGGCAATGAGTGCAAATAATAAAAATACAGAAAGGGCTTTGCTGTTCAGAAAAGCTTTGGATGGAAGCATTGGTTGGAGGAGAGGTTTAACCTACGTCAGACACCATGAACTTTAAGCATAGATGTGCACCGTTGTATACTACGACTTCTAAATCTCTTCTCCCGGACTGCCCAACTAGATCAAAATTACAGTTCAAGCTCATGTTGCTCTATGAATAGTAAATGTTTCTTCAAGATTCCATCCAAGGAAATGAACTAAAATTTAGGAACTTTCTCCATAGTTCCATACCTCCTGGGGCTCCATGGACCAGGAACCTCTTTTCTGCCGTTACAGAAACCTGTTAATGTCTTTTCCTTGGCTGTTCCTGTATCTACATAATCCCATGAAAATCAGACCATTAAAAAGCAACGCAGACGTCAAATTTCACAATTCCCACACATAAAGATTCTTTTGCATTTTTGTTTATTTAGTTTCAAGGTATACAGAGTGAATCTAAATATATCTGTGTAGGGAAATACGGTCGCTAGTGGCTAAAATACTTTGCCAAAGCACTTAAAAATTTTAAATTCAGTTGAAATTATGATCCCCATTGTTCAAGAAGAAGCAATTTCCTATTAATAAATTTCTTAGAGAATATCACATCTCCTTCCATTCCCCTTTCTTCTAGCTGAGGAGATAGGAGAGTAAGGATATTTGGCTACCACAAACCCACCCTGTCTTCCAAAATTCCTTTTTGGCACAGAATGAACAAGTTGAAATTGACACTAAAAGTTAACTCCCCAGACTTCATTCTATTTCAACACTTTAAGCCTTTCACTAAGTATTCTGAAATTACTACTCAAGAGTATCAAGATGCTAGAAGAGTGATGTAATGTCTTCGTGACACCCAGACCTAGTGCTACGTGCAGGAGATGACAGGGCTAAGGCACTCCAAAGATCATGGCCAAGATAACAACTCACCCTCCACTGCTGATTCAAACTGCTCTGCTGCGGTGAGACCAGGAGTCCCAAACACCTGTTTACATAGCTGTGAATTAAACTTTTAAAAGTGGGCACTTAATAGTAAACAATATACATGTACTGTAACAGGAATTAGTGTTCACCAGAACACCAATGAGTAAACTAGAAATAAATAATTCATCTCAAAAGTGCAAACTGTGCATTTTTGGAACTATTGTACACATTTTGAACATTTCAAAAACAGCAAAGCCTGTTAGGATTTAAATGAGTACTGGGGTTTCATTTAACGTGAACACAATATGCTTAAATTTATTACTTACAAAATATCTGAATATTTCAAAAGCCTTGACTCAGGTAAATAAGTAATGTTAGCAGACCTGTGTACTTAAAAGTTGAATGAGGCATAAGCTTGATAAAACACATCCTCCCCCTTAAATTATTTTTTTAAAAAAGTAGAAAGGCATAGCATGACTGCATTCAAATACAGCAGTCCAAAAGCATGGAAGCTAACAGGTCTAAAGCAGACTGATCATACCAGATTTTAAAGTGAGAAAGTCTAAGAATGAAAAGAAATGTATATGTTTCCAAAAGCAATAATTAATATCAACTTAGATCCTATAGATAACTCAATTAGTATTCTCTTCCAAATGGCTATTATGAAAAATTCTCAATGTTATTATGCAGCAGCCCACCAAAATGGCAATCAAATTTTCTGTTTACATTTAACTACTAGTACTTTACCTATTTTAAATTTATCTTTGCATGAATGTTAGCAAATCAAGAAAGCTGCCACTGTTTATGCTTTTTCAATAGAAGAAACATTTAATAAAACTAACTGTTCAATGGAAATAATGCAAATGAACAATCTGATTTTAAAACGGCTTCTAATTATCTGTTCCAAAGCTCAATTTCCCAGGGGAACTACTGTCAAATTTGATGAGCAAATGAGGAACTCTTGGGCATTCTGCCTCCTTTCCAGACAGAGCTACTAACAATACATAATATACTCGATACAGAATATATCTCTCTGCCCTTCACTTTCCACTTGCTTTAATTCCCCACCCATCTATTAATAGAACACCCTATAAGCAACAATATAGTAGATTCTAACAGGGTATAATCTCAAGAATGTTGTAAAAACTTACATGTTTGTGGAAAATTGAGCAGCCCAGTGTAGCCTGTGCCATGAAGACCATGATGGCAAATGTGGTCTCATTTGGAAAATAAAGGAAAACAGTGACACAGACCCCAGTAAGCAATCGCTTCTTCCACTAACAGTGTTCACTGTGCATCTTCCTTTTGCTTAGGTGCAACTAAGGGCTCACATGAGGATCTCAGATGACTGACTCATCTTAAGCACATAATTATTCTCTACACGATCCCCAAGTGGGGTCAAAGTTTTCTCTTGTCAGTCTCACCAAGACACATAATCCACTGGCCTCCTCCCCATTGGATTGTCCCTCACCTCCTTCCCTTACGTCCTAACACACATCAACAATGCACCCTTATTTATTCCCTGTCATACATATACATCCTTGCATTCCACTATGCCTCCCACAAAGTACCACACTCAAATGGCAAATACCCCAACACCTGTTAAAACCACCTCTTCACTTAACTCTATGCCTGCATCCCACAAAACTGAGCATCCCTGAGAGAAATACAAACCACTCCTAAGATCATGGCCACTGACCTCAAGAAGGCCCTTCATGGCAGCCCAGCCATCATACTATTCACTTCCCTAGCCAGTCACTCTGCCTCTCTGCTAAACAACTCTGTCGCCTGCCCCCTCAAATCTCCAACTCTTTCCTCAACCTCCTGATTCTCCGATGATGACCTTGTTTGTTACTGCACTCAGCAAAGAGAAACAATTAAAAGAGAACTCCCGGAAGCCCCTATCACCACTTCTGCCAGCCTTGCTGCCTCTGTGCTGCACCTGCCTCCCCTTCTTGTGCTCCTGTGGATGAACGGTCTGTGCCCCATCTAAGGCCACCCTCCCCTACTCAGGGACCTCACTGTAACAATGCCCCCTCTGTCCTATACACTCGATTCTTCCATTCCTAAGGGATCATATGCACGGCTATGCTTTCTCTCTACTTCAGAATGCCCTTTCTTCACCCCAGTTCCTCCCTGCCCGGTTACCACACTAGGTTCAAGCTCCTCAGCAAAGAGTCTACACTTGAGTCTCCAAATCATTCTTTCCATTCTGTCCCAAGTGCCTGAACTCTGGCCTCCACCACCACAAAAAACCACCTATCTTGATTGATAGGGACCATCTAAGCAAGCTAATCACTCCCTTTTTCTTGAAAACTTTCTTCACTTGGTTTCAAGACAAACCACTCTCTTGGTTTGCCTCCTACCTCACCGACAACTTCCTATTAGTCTCTGTTGGTCCGTTTTCTCTCTGCAAACTCTCAGTGCTGAACCCCAGGGCTCAACACTCAGGTTTCTGTTCTTCCCACCTACACTTACTCCCTTGACTTAAACAGCATCAAGATGCTGATGAATTCCATTGTGTATCACCAGCCTGAACCTCCCACAAAATCTGAAATTATGTTTCCAACTGTTCGACCCCTCTTCTCAGATGTCTAACAGGTATCACACAAATTTAACATGTCCCAAACGGAATTCCTGATCTCCCCTCCCAAACCTGCTCTTTCTGCAGTTTCCTCATCTAGTAAATGCAACTACAACCTTTCATTAACTCAGGCCAATAATCCTGGAGTCCTCACTTTTTCTTGCAGTCTATCTCAGCAAATCCTGTTGCCTCTACCCTCAGGATGTGTTAAGTATCTGACTGTCTCAGCCACCTCCACTGCTACCACTGTGGCCCAGGGCACCAGCACCTGGCATCTGGGTTACTGTGATTGTCGGCTTGCTCTGCCTCCCTCCCTCATCCTCTATCCTGTGCACAGCAGCAGCAGAGCATTCCTCGGAAGACATAAATCAGACCAATCTTTCCTCTGCCTAACCCCTCTATAAGTATCTCAACTTTCTTGGAGTAAAAGCCAAAGTTCTTAAAAAGTCCATACACAATATGTCCCACCCCAATTATTTATCCACAACACATCTCTGACTTCCCTCCTCCATGAGTACTCTCCAGGCACACTCAGCACGATGCCGGTCCTTTGATGTGCCAGGACATTATCATCTCAGGACTTTTGCACGTGACTGTTCCTTTCCCCCGGCATGCTCTTGCCACAGATACGTATGGGGTTATACCCTTCAGATGTCACCTATTCTTCAAGCTTTCCCTGACTCCTCCCTCACCTCTCTATTCCGTGCTCCCTGTTTCCATTCCCTTCTTTTGTTTCTCCCATAGTAGTTATCAGCATTTGACATACCAAACATTTTTTAATTGTTTTTCCTCTATTGGAATGTAAGTTCCACAGGCACAAACTTTTCTCTTTTTTTTTTTTTTGCTTTTAAACAGAGTCTTGTCTCCCAAGCTAGAGTGCAGCTGTGGGATCACAGCTCATTGCAGCCTCAAACTCCTGGGCTCAAGAGATTCTCCCACATTAGTCTCCTGAGTAGCTAGGATTGCTCCACCACAGCCACCTAATTTTGAATTTTTTTTTTTTTTTTTTCGAGACAGGCACTATGTTGTCCAGGCTGGGCTTGAACTCCCGGCTTTAAGTGATCCTCCTGCCTCGACCTACCAAAGTGCTGGGATTACAGGCATGAGCCACTGTGCCCTGCCAATTTTTGTCTCTTTGTCTTCATCTCTGTAGCCCACTGCCAGAAATGGAGCTTAGCACAAAGTTGGCAAACCGTTAATATTTGAGTGAATGAATGATTTGGAAGAAATCAAGCAAGGAAAGAAGGCAGTAGGAATGAATGATTCATGGCCTCTTTGGTGTTAATGTCAATGTTGACATCTTTCTTTGTGGGAAGAACAGGAACTAGTGAGTACAACAGCAAAATCAGTCACTCTAATACACCCTAACATTCATAAGAAAGTCTTTTACTAAAGTTATTGATTGAATTGCTTTGATTGAATGAATGAATGAATTCTTCTCCATATCTCTCTAACTGGTACAGAAGTTGGTCATAGAGACCATCTACTCTGCAGCTTTCTCTGGCAAAGCACATTTGAGCGTCACCTGAATCACAGAACTAAGAAAAACAATACAACAGGTAGTGATCATAGAAGGAATTCCAAAGGAAATCCTCCAAGATATCCACCAAATGACCTCTTGGTAGCCTGCACAGCAGTCTTTTTCTGTGTCCCTGCCCCCTCTGCCTTCTCCCCTTAACCACCTGCCTCCCCCTGCCCCCACGCATATACCCAGTGTGAATGTGTACTCTAGCCGTACGGCACAACACTAGAGGGCTCCGTATAGCAACGACAGCCACTAGCCAGTAGACTGGTTTTATAGTTGAGAACCATGGAGGAAAAAAGTATCATGCACCATTTTTCCAGCTTAAGCCACTGATACAATCACTCCCACTGAGAGTTCTCAGGAAGAACAGCAGAGGTTCAGAGCACAGACCTGGATCCAGGCTGACTGTGTTCAAACTGTAGCCCCACTGCTTGCTGATTAAGGTTCCTTTGGTACCCTATTCCTCAGTGTTTTCATCCCAAAGATGTGGATAATAAGATTACCTACCTCATACTGTTGTTGCAGGCCTATGTAACCACTGGTGGTGTTCACTATTATTATCAGCCATTGTCTTTCTTTAAATTTGGACTCATAAAAAATAGCATTCATAGGAATCTTGCAGATGATCTATGTTGTCTCACTCAATTCAGAAATTCTCTTTACAACTGAATTCATAAGGACTTCATACTGTTTTGGACAATGGTAGAGAACCCTCCTCCGGAGTTCCGTCATTTCCCCATGTGAGTCTGTAGTGGCTCCAACAGGGGAAAAATCCATTCCTTCACAATCTATCGTGGAAGTGACCAAGTTCATACAAGGAATTGGAAATTGTGCTATTTTTTCTTTCTGTACAGCTTATTTTCTTAATCATATGTACATAATAATTTGATTTAAATGTTTAACTTATTTTAAAATGTATTCAGACATATTTGGCTCAAAGTGCTACCAAGGAAGTAGAAGTCTTGTTGTAGTCATATGTGACCATGAACGAAGATGCAAGATAGGGATCAGCATGACATATTACTGCAGCCCAGCCAAGAAATAACATGCCATCACATGCCTGCAGTGTTTCAGCTATTTTATCTGATGTCTCAGCACACTGAACTTAGGAGAATTGCTGTGACTGTATTTCTAAAATGTACCTCATAGGAAAAGGACACATGTGGCTCAAGAATGGAAAGGTGGACAGTGCCAATCATTTCATCCTCTCCTCACCTCTAGTACTCTCAGATCCTCATGTCATCTGATGGGATAAAGAAGGCCAGAAAGCATCTTGAATGTCGCTACACTGGGATGCTGGAGAAGGGCTTGTCAAAACACACAGAATGCTACAGAAGCCAATTTTGAAATACAAACATGACTCTAGTTATCAAGGGACTCCCCTCTCCCCAAAATAAGTCCAAATCCCAACTCTCTCAAGGATTATGCAAAAGGAATATTTTTTTTTCAAAAACCACACCTTTTAACACAAAGTAACTCAGGAGTCAAAGTCAATGTGATTAATTATGGGCTCACACTAAGTGCTCTGCACTCAAATTCGGGCTCTACCTCCACTTGTGCCCACGTGGTCCCGTGCAATTCCATTAACAGTTGCCCAGTGACCATAAGGAATAGATGTAGCATCATGGGGGACATGCCCGGAGCTACAGCAGCCTGCCTACTGGTTCACAGAGTTATCCTTCTAGTGGTGGGTCAGGAGGTTGGCAAAAATAAACATACAAACAAATACAAGATACATGATGCAGAAAGTAAGTGCAAAGAAGGAAAAGAGTAACGGTAACCAAAGATCACTGCTTCAGTCCAACCACAAATACTGTGTTCCTTCTTCCCACAAAAGTATAATTGAAAAGTCCAACTATAGAACAATCTCATAAAAACATAAGCTTAGTTCAACTCAGGGTTCTTGCTGAACCTGGAATGAAAGACTTATAATTCATTTTACCTTGATTTAATAATCTATGTGTGACTTCAAATGATATATGAGGTCTTTCTTTTATAAAAAAAAAAATCTCTAGGTAATGAACTTATACTTTAAAACAAATCCCAATATTAAATTTCTGAAAGTAGGTTATAATGAAAGCGTATTATCTCACATGTACTTTTCTGCACTACAAGGCTACAATTGATGAAAAGGTTACACAGGCTCACTGGAGCCCACTTTCTTCTCAAATTTCTAATTCCAAGTGACTTTATATTTCAATGAAAACCATTCACTAAACCTCCCAATAGCATTTACTACATTTTTAATGTCTCAATAAATATAATAAACAGGTCTTAAAATTCTATATCCCATGTGACGAAAACACTTAAAATAAAGGTTAAGAAAGGGCATGAAGCAATTTCTAAGCAAGCCTTATAAACTTGAGTTTCACAAAGAAACCAGACACTGAAAAATCTAGTGGGAAAAAGCAACACTGCCCATGTTGAGCCCAATTTTTGAGAATATTACAAAAATAAACAACTGATTATAGATAAACTTTCTTATGGCAAATAATAGGCAAGTGAAAAAGCTTGTGTCTCCAAGAATGAAACCAGACTCCACGAAAAGGACCTGGAGTTTATAATCTACAACGTGTTTGGTAGAAAATTTCATAAGAAAAACATCATTCAGGGGCAGCACAATGGGGTAAAAGCACTGCTAGTGTGTAGGCTACCCAAATACACACAAAGAGAGTCACCATAAAATGATCCTTCAAAGTTCTCAGGATTCAGAAAGGGTAATTCCAGACTTTTAAAGAAGTGTTCTCATACTTTATTTATTTATTTATTTAATAGAGACAGAGTCTCACTCTGTTGCCCTGGCTAGAGTGCCGTGGTGTCAGCCTAGCTCACAGCAACCTCAAACTCCTGGGCTCAAGGGATCCTCCTGCCTCAGCCTCCCGCATAGCTGGGACTACAGACATGCACCACCATGCCCAGCTAATTTTTTTCTATATATTTTTAGTTGGCCAATTAATTTCTTTCTATTTTTTAGTAGAGACAGGGTCTCGCTCTTGCTCAGGCTGGTTTTGAACTCCTGACCTTGAGCGATCCGCCCGCCTCAGCCTCCCAGAGTGCCAGGATCACAGGCATGAGCCATCGCGCCTGGCCGTAAGTGTTCTTATACTTTATATATTTACTTATTTATTTATCATATCCATCACCTCAAATATTTATCATTTCTTTGTGGTGAGGATATTTAAATTCTCTTGTTCAGCTATTCTAGAATATACATTATCACTAACTATAGTCACCTTGCTGTGCAGTAAAACACCAGAGCTTATGCCTCCTAAAACTTTGTACCCACTGACCAACATATCCCCTTTCCCATTCCTTCTCCCTGCCCCCATCCTCACGCTCTGGTAACCACCACTCTGTTTTCTAATTTTATAACTTTGACTTTTTTAGATTCCACATATAAGTGAGATCACACAGTATTTGTCTCTCTGTGTCTTCTTATTTCACTTAACATAATATTCCCTAAATTCATCCCCATTATCACAAAATGACACAATTTCCTGGTTTGTTGAGGCTGAGTAGTATTCCATTGTGTATATATTTTAATCCAATCATCTGTTGATGGACATTTAGGCTGTTTCCATATTTTGGCTTTTATGAACCTGAAACTATAAAACTATTAGAAGAAAACATAGGGAAAATCTCCATGACATTGGGTTTGGGCAGTGATTTCTTGGATATGATCCCAAAAGCACAGGCAACAAAAGCAAAAATAGACAAATGGAATTGCATCAAACTAAAAAGCTTCTGCACGACAATGGGAAAAATTAATAGAGTGAAGAGACCATCCACAGATTGGGAAAAAATATTTGCAAATCATACATCATCCAAAATAGATAAGGAACTCAAACTACTAAGTAACAAGAAAACAAACAACCCTATTAAAAAATGGATAAAAGATCTGAACAAACATTTCTCAAAAAAAAAAAAAACATACAAATGGCCAACAGATATATTAAAAATGTGCAATATCTCTAATCATAAGAGAGATGTAAATTAAAACCACAGAGATACCACCTCACACCTATGAGATGGTTATTATCAAAAAGAGGAGAGTGTTCTTAAACTAGTTTCTAGCTATGAGTATAAAGTATAACTGTGAGAAAAAATAAAATGTCAAAGCAAAAAGTAAAAGCATCTGTCTGTGTGTCTACTTAGATTCTACTCATGGCCCACACCAAGATTCATTTCCCCAACAAAGCCAAGCTCCTTCCCACAGCTACCTTCACAGGCCACCCAGAGCCAAGAGTGACGAACATGAAATGTGGCTGTCTCACATTGCACAGAGACCATGTTTAAGAAACCGCACAATTATGGGAGCCTTTCAAAATTTCCAAAACAAGTTGCTCTCCTTAGAGATAAAATGTAGTCCAAAGATATAACCATGCTCCACTTCTAAGAGATGCTAATATAAATAATTCTCATATCTGTCTCCATTCAGAAAACAGAAATGAGAACAGTCCAGTATTATTAATAAAAAGCATTTCGGTAACACTGACCAAAAACCCAGACGACAACAATCCAATCTGCCTCAGATATGTTCCCCTTAAACTTAACTCCCATTTTTTTCCTCTCATCTCCCAACTCCATCAGAAGTAACAACTCCTGCATTCTACTCTCTCCTTTGTTCCCTGGGCAAAGACTTATAGCAGAACATGTTCAGAGTAAAGAAAGAAGGAATAAAACCTTTAACTTCTCTCTTACTGGCTGCCCTAAGTTTCAAACACCTCCAAAACCTATAGACACAGCTCATTTCCTAAGAAATATAGGAAGTAAAGAACAACTAACTTTGGTTGAGTGTTTAATATTGGTGTGGGTGTGTTTGTTTACAGGTAAGAGCTCATTTAACAGCCCTTTTTATTAAGGAGGAAACTGAGGAATAGATACGAAGCATCAAGTATGTACCCAGGTTTATTAAGCTAGACAGTGGCAGAGCTGGTATTCAAATCTGTCTGTGCCATAACAAAATACCATAGACTGGGTAGATTAAAGGACAGAGCTGCATTTTCTCAGAGCTCTGAAAGCTGGGAAGTCTAAGATCAAGGTGCCAGAGATTCAATTCTTGATGAGGGCTCTCTTTCTGTGATTTCATTTCATGTTGTGTGAACATCATAGAGTGTATTTATATAAACCTGGATGGTATCACCAACTATACATCTAGGCTATATGGTATAGCTATATGGCATAGCTCCCAAGGCTATAAACCTGTATGGCATGTTACTGTACTGAATACTGCAGGCAATCTTAACAGTATCATAAATTGTGTATTGAAACATATCTAAATGTAGAAAAAGTAATGTGTTACACTACAACATCACCAGGTGATAGGAATTTTTCACCTCCATTATAATCTTTGGGATCATCATCATATATATGTGGTCTCTCATTGACCAAAATGTCAGTATGAGACATATTTCATTTATCTTAGCTTGGTTCAATGAAGAATAAGCAACTCCATTAGTAATTTCCTTGAAAGTATTTTTTTCCTTATTTAATTCCCAGATATGAAAAAACTCACAACTTCATTTCTCTGAAGAACAAAGTCAATAAGCAAACTGGGGAATTTGTATAAAAAGGCACAATGCAATAAATAGTTTGCTAAGGTTATATTTTCCAGTGTTTCAGTAACTCTAAAAAATGAAATAACTGGTGGCCAAAGCTACTATGCCCTTTTGCTGGTTTTGCTTTTACATATGTTGCATATTCTCACTTTATTAGGTAACACATGCCTGCATTGCGTATAAACTAACACACTGCACAGACAGGGAGCATTGGACCAGGAATCAACGGAACCAGCTGCCTCTTCTGGCCCTGTTGAGGTAAAGAACTAGGTAGGCTTAATCTCTAAGCTTCAGTTCCCTCCACTATAAAATAGAAATTAACTCCCCTCCTCTGGACCATTTTACACAACTATTAGCGATAATAGTAGAGGGAAGAGGGGAGAAAAAAGCAAAATTCATGCCAACAGTTATTTTCATCTCTTCGCATACTAATAAAAATATTTGATTATGAAAGATCTTAGAATACATATCCTGTTTACCAATAGCAATTCACTTTCTGGTACCTGCTACCTTAGACAATTTATCCCTAGACAATTTTCAGGATAAGGCTTCTCAGCTTTGAGCCCTTTTGAGGAAAGTCAATGACAGATCAAAAGAACAGCAATAGGACTCAGTTCCAATGGGCAGTCATAACTAATACTGACATTTCACTGGAATTTCTGGTTTAAACCTAAAAGCATGGGTATTGTCCTTGTAAGGTACTGTTAACTATGAATTTTTAAATAAAGGGTGTTTGAGAAATCAATTATTAGGCTTAGAGACCAAAGAATAAGCACAATTTCATTGACTATATGGACTACTGTATTTGTGACAGAATGCTAGGTTGTTTACATAATTATGTCACTCAAGACACATGATTTTCATAAATCATGTTTAAACAGGATAGAAATTTCAACAAGGACATAATCTAGTATTCATTGCCCAGGGGCCCACAATTCCAGTTAGCTATAGATGGGGCAGACATAAACGACAAGAAGGAACCACAGCCGTTAATACTCAAGGGCTGGCCATCCCTGTGGGATACTGAAACTTACTTCTATGGGTGGAATCATTAAATATATATTAGGTATTCCCTGTCACAATATCTATAATCTATTTTAAAATATGTTTGCAGAAGAAATGTCACAGTATGTATGAAGCTTCAACTTTATGCGTAGTCAGTGTTCCTAATAACACCCTCAGGGATAGTTGGCCAGCACTGTGTAAGAAAGACCATACTCCAGAGGTAGTTAATGCAAGCTACTCAGCTATCTCTATCTAAATCAACTACAGAGGCTTATAATGAGCATACTACTATTTGAAATGGGTTTTCATTGATGAAATTAAAACTATTCAGGATCTGTGGATTAGTTAAACCTCTTAGAGATATCTACCCATACCTCCTTCCACAGAGTATAAGAATCTAGTGGAGGCTAAAAGGTTGGCTCTTTAAGGAGGCTGCCTGAGGCTTAGAACCTAAATAACACTGGGTTGAGTCACTGGCCAAGTTGGGTTTCTAGTTGCCTGGTGTAGACTATAAGGGAAACAGATTCCTACCTCTATGATGTGTTTGCATCTATCTGGAATAAACCTTTTAGATAAGATCATGGTAAGAGCACCTATAAGGACAGGGAGCTAGACAACTTCAACTTCACGAAGCAGGTTTTTCAAACTGTTTAGTTTCTGCTGGCCAATAAATAAATATCTGTGTATGAGGGAGGATTACATCTGAAACTTGTTTCAATTTCATCTGGCATTAGGGTGACCATACTAGTGTACCTGTAAAATTTCCTCCTCTTTACATTTGTTATGCATCATTAATAGTGTAACCTCCCACTCTCAAAAGCATCCAGTTAGGATGAGAAATTACATGGATATCAGTTAATGAGATGTGGGGGCGCAGATCAAGCCAAGCCTTATGGCACTTGAAATTCTTTGGCAGCTACTATTATCTATCAAAATGGACCTAAGGTCTGTGAATAACATATTGACCCCTGAAATATGGACCAAATGTTGTATAAAAAATTTCAACCTATTTTCACAAAACTAAACCATTACTACAAAGCTACAGAATACTCACATAATACCAACTTATGGGAATAACAGACTAAATTATTTGAATCAATCCTCCCACTAACAACTAAAAATTCTAGATAAAATATATTTATAAAAATATCATAAAGGCATCAAAGATCAGACAAAATAGTAAGGAATTGCCATGCTAAACAAAAGGAAAGAGAACCCAGAAAACTGAGCCAGCTCACAAACTGCTTTTGCCCTGAGGGTATTTGCCTATGCCAATAAATCTGAATTTCTATTGACAGCTTCATGGGCCCAGGGGCCAAATATCAAGCCCAGAGCTCACTCAACATCCAGATTGTAGACCCTTCCCCCCATTAAACTAGAACTGAAAGGGTTATACTAACTCAGGGAAACCTGTCTATGCAGTGGATGAGCAGTTGGCACTGCCTAAAGGGACCTCCAGAGTTTGATTTAAGGCAATCCTAAACTTATAGTTCCCCTACACCTACCACAAAAAAAAAAAAAGGCAAATCCTCTCTAGTAGTTACCTTCATCATAGACTTTAAATTATTCTAAACCACAGGGTGGGATTTTTCAGAGCTGTCATGTTATGACTGCTGCTCAGTTTAGAAATTAGCAGATAGATTCACTAACACACTCCAGCAGCTCAGGCCTTCATTATAACTTTCACACACACACACACACACACACACACAGAGTTTATCTGGGGATGCCTCACTTATATTTGTCACATTAATAAATGCAGTCAAGAGCCTGATCTCTCCTCTCCTCTCTGTCTTTTGCTGTATATGATGTTGAGGACCCCGGGTCTGCTATGGCGGGAAACAGCCTATATTCTCTCCCCAGGCTGAGCCTGGTGTGGCGCTCGTTGCTTACGGTGGTAGGACCACGGCTCGGCCTTTGACACAGAGAATTCAAACCTTACATGCACTAATTAGTCTAACAGGGCACTTTAAAATAGAAACATTACAAAGTAAATTCAACTCTAGAGGAAAGTTGAGAAGGAGAGAAAACGATTCCGGCTGTTCATAACAATATTACATACGCTTTGTTTCAGAAAAACCAATGCTAGTCGTAGGAAAAGCACAGTCTCAGAGGAGCAGCACATCTGAATGCAAATGAAAACAATCAGGACAGGTAAGCAAAGAGGCCGGGTGCAAGTGCTGTGTGCTCCATCAACGAGCTGCGTGATGCTGGGAAAGGAGCTGGACCACTAACGCTACCCAGTTTGCTCTCGTACAAAATGACGCTGGAGGTCTGGATAAATTCTGCGGCCGCTTCTCTATCCAAAATCAATGATGTTTATGCTTCTGTGGATTTCTCAGTGGAGGCACATACCCAGAGAAGTCAAGTTTATTCTAGAGGCCGCAAGCGACTCACACATGCAAATCATGGTTCCAGACAACACAGAGGCAGAACACGATTTTATCCACAGAAAGCACAACCGCTTGCTTCTTTAGACTTGGAAGGCGGCCTTTTTTTAAAAAAAGACCATGTGCAGGGTTTCAAAGAGACTCAAGCAATCACTTCACATCCTAATAGGATAAAGTTTATGCATAATTCCGTATGACCCTTCAACTACTGACGTTCATGCCATGTTATTGTTAGCGTTGCATGTTAAGCGAGCAAATTTTCAATGAACTCTCACTGGCTTTACCACAGACACAGATGTCAGGAGGACTCCTTTGTTCATAAGGTTCTCATTATTAACTCAACCCGAGTTGAATATTTGACTGAAGGAAAGGACCATATCATTATTTTCAGATTTCATTCTATGACTTAACGGGGCTACATCTGCCAGCTTTAGAAATACCAGTCCTTCTTGGCGCCAGCCTTGGCGGTCTCTTCTGTGACTACCACCCCAAAACGCTTCGGCCTGGGGAAGTCTCCTCACCATCAAAACAATTTAATAAAAACTTAAATTGTGATTAAGAGTTACTCATCAATTGACAGGGCATTCCAAGCTGGTGCTATTTATGAATTATTCCACACAATATTTTAAGCCTAACAAACAGAATCCACATTCAAAAAAGGGGTGAGTGAGAAAGCCAGTTAAATGCTTTCATGATTTATAAGGTCTGTGTTATACTTGAAACCATATTTCTTTAATAGGTAAACTGGCATTCCACTGGATAATTCAATCTGCTTTAAATCTATTCTAAGGTTCTGGGCAGCTTAAGGGACATTCTGAATATAAATTTAATTTCTCTATTTACCTTTGGGCAATATCTCTCAGTGTAAATGTGACAGGAGGATATGGCATGGTAATGCCTGTCAACTGTAGGGTAAAATTCAAGTATTAAAATACTGATTTGAAAGCCATTTAGAAAATGTTAAAAATCGCCCTGATTCCAAACATAAAAAAATATTCTATAAGCCTAGTTAAAGATGTAAATTAAACCCACAACTCAAAGGTCACAGTATCATTGCTTCCCTATGTCATGCCACTGACAGTAACACTAGTGGGAAGGAATAATTTGAAATCATCTTTTATGGCTATTAGAAAAAATAATTCAATCCCTCTGTGTGTAGAAAAGCCCAGGGGTTTACACCATAGTTCTCCCAGATAAGTGGAATTAGAGGCACCAGTTTTTCACTCTAGAAGGTTACATATAATGAATCTGCTTTAGTGACTCTTTTGGCATCTCACAGTATCTTAGAACAGGAGGACTAAGAGCACATTCCATTCCCATCCAGTGCTCTAAAGACATCAGAAACAGTAATTCAGCCTCAATCACCTTCTCTACGTCAGAAGTGAAATAAAACTAATAGAGTATTTATGGTTTAAATGACAAGGTATCAGGGGTTTGTTTTAAAGTACTTAAACAAAAAAAAGTAAAGAAGACAGCTGTTAATAACATTGGAAAAATGCTGATAACTGTTGAAACTGGATGAAGAGCACATGGAGGGCTCATTAAACTCTTTAATTTCATAAGCTTGAAATTTTATATAAGTGCTATTTTTATAATAAGTGCTTTTAAAAGAAAATAAAACTATACTTACAAAGTTAAAAATAGTTATTCAGTCTCTTGAAAAGTTTTGTTTTCATTTCATCACTAAACATGGCAGTCTAGCTTACTATTTGACATCTCTAATCATAAGAACATTCCTAAAACAACTGAAACATGCTTTCCTGCAACTCTCAGGGTGGTTGAGGCTGATCTGATAGAGAACTTTAGGTTTACTGCTTCTCCTTTATATTAGCTTATCAAACGCTTGAGACTCAAGGCTCAATCTGCTTTTTTCTCCTGAGGACTATCTTCTCCAAGTATTTTCCATGTCTGTAATGCCCCACTATCTGGCTCACACTAGTGTTTATCAATAACTCTTGTGCGTGGCATCTAGAAGTATATACTTCAGATAAGACCTCAGTAGTTACAGAGTACAGTGGGACTACTACTTCCTATAATATAAAAACTACGTATTTATTAATATAGACTAAATAGATCTGCATTGGACTGCACGTTTGTGTCTTTCCCATAATCATATGTTATAATCCTAACCCCTAGTAAGACGGCATTAGGAAGTAGGATCTTGGGAGGTTATCAGATCATGGGGATGGAATTCTCATGAATGGGATTAGTGCCCTTATAAAAGAGACCCAGGAGAGCTCTCCTGCCTTTGTTCTGCCACATGAGGGTACAAGGAGAAGATGGCAGTCTACAACTTGGAAGAAAGCCCTCGTCACAACCCAAGCATGCTGGCACCCTGATCTCGGACTTCCAGCCTCCAGAACGATGAGAAATAAATTTCTGTCACTGATAAGCCATCCAGTCTGGAGTACTTTGTTACAGCAGTCTTAATCAAGATAATGTCACATGAGAATTAGGCTCTTAGGATGGTATAGAAATAACAGAATAGCCAAGTTAATAGTAGCCCTTCTGAAACAATCATGGGAGAAAGTCCGGTAGCACTTACAGGAAATATACTAATCTCAATACACACAGAAACCCTAAATTTGAAATAATTTTACCACCAAACATCATATCCTTCAGCTTAAATTTTAATAATGGGTGAATTTTTATTTTTACGCTTACCATGTTGTATGTCTTTCATGTCTAAATGAAGACTAGACATTAATATTCCAACTGCTTGTGATCGTTTGTTGCTTAATAACTTGACAACCTAATCAAGAAAGAAAGGAAAAAAGGAAAACATTAATTTAAATTCCAATATGCTTAATAACATATTTTTTAAAATCCTAAATAAAGAACAAATTAAAAGAAAATATCTGTGTCATTAAAGTATTCAAAACCTTTTTTTTTAATATTTGAAGAGAGCTTTTGGGTTTAATATCGTAAATCTCCAAAATCAACCATTTTCCCCCAGTATTCACCATCAGCCCCAAAGACACAGTCTTTAGCAGTCTTTTAAGAGGATGATCTATCAACAAGTAAAATTTCAAATAGTGTAGGAAATGAGTCTGGCCTCTGTCAAATAACAATTATATGCGCTCATTTGCAGCCTCCAACATGGGAAGTGCTCTGGATCCTTAAAACACAGGTAAACAATTGAAGGGCAAACTGAGAGTACACATAGAAAATCTGCTAGATCAGATTAGTTGTATTAATACCACAAAATAGAAAACGGGGTTGTATTGGCGTCATTTAGAAAGCTCACTATTTTATTGGTAGTTCCTGTCATTCTGTATTTGACCCACATTTTGTGGAGAACTTTCCAACGAGTTAATAGAGAGATACAAGTATCAAATTGAAATGGCTGCATCAGCTCAATCTCAAGTCCGGATGCCCAGCAAGTCTTGAAAAGTTAGCACACACAATCCCACTGGAAGGTTTCCTAAAACAGAGGTGGGCAGACCGTTACAGAACAGGCATGTTTTAACCATGTTTTCCGGATAATAATACACCACCAAGAAATCCTGCTTATGAATCTCTCTTATCCCAGGTCCTGATCATGTGAGGGGCAGCAATTTCTATTTACTCTCAGCACTTTGTTTTACATCTGCTTAGAAAAACACTGGACGAAAAGGAAAGAAAAATGGTTATGGTCAAATTACCAGAAGTGACAGCTGCCTTAACAGCTATCACATTTGTTGACCTTGTCTTCCTTTTTGGTTTAAATTGGGTCAATCAGGAAACTAATAAAATAATCATACCCAGCTGTCACACAAAGTCACAGAGTAAAACAATATTCCTAATAGCAATAACAGCATTCTTGGTTCCCCAGCAGAGATGGGGGTGGAGAATAAAACAAAACACTTTCAGAAGGACCAACCACAAAAACCTCCCTGATCATTTCTACAAACCTCCCTGATCATTTCTGAAAGCCTCCGTGGTAAGGGACAATATCTTGCAAGAAGCATTGCTTTCTCAAAAAAAAAAAGAAAAGAAAATATATATATATATACACACACACACACACATTTTGATTGTAAATTTGCTCTTTCAACATCTTATTAAATTTCACCTAGAAAAACTAGGTTAAAACTTGAATAATAATCCACTAGTACAGCAAAGTATTTATGTCAATAGCATTGTCCTTTTCAGAGCTAAAAAACAGAAATTTAATATAAGAGAAGCAGAAGGTGTGTACTCTGTCCTGAAAACCATATCTAAATTCAGACCAATGCAATCTGGGCCCATGCTGCTTGATAAAACTGCTTTTGCTAAGGTTTCCTATCGTCTTCTGGTTCCGCAATGCAATGGTCACATTTGCATCCACACATCATTGGACCTCCCTACAGTGTTGGCATGTTGATCACACCTTAGAAAAAGTCTCTACCCCAGGGCTCCTGCCAGTTCTTCTCGGTCCTTTTGAAGGTGAATCACTGTGATTTCAGCTTAAATATCTGCATATCCTGGAGTTCTGTTCTCAGCACCTTATTCTCTTCACTTTATGACCTACAGTATCTCCTGTATAGAAATACATGCTGCATCTTCAACATGGCAGTCTCCTACTTTCCTAAAAGTTATCTCCAAAAATGGCCCACAGAGATCTTTACCCAACATGTCTAAAACCAAACTCCTATCAATTCCAGACCAAAATCTCTAGCCACCTTCTCCTCCTTTATTCCACATGTTGAGATAACAGTACCTCAATTTCCCATCTACTAACCACAGTTAGAAATCTAGAAATCAGTCTACACTCTTCCCTCCCATTCACCTGCACACTCTGCTATGGTATCAAGCTCTGTCAAGTACAGATCCTCCTGATCTTTGGAAGCCAATCCTCCTCCTTAACTCAATTGTCAACCTGTAGTTCTACATCATATCCTGCATGCATTAATGACAAAGATTTCTAACTGGTCTCCCCAAATCTAGTACAGTGGTTCACAAAGTGTGAACTTCCTTGGCCAAGCAGGCATCATCATCACCTGTGAATGTATTAAAAATGAAAGAAAAAGTTGGAGAAGGAGGATCAAATGGCTGGCTAGAGGCATCCAGTACTTACTTCCTCTGCAAAGAAGAACCAAAATAGTGAGTAGATAATCACAGGTCAAACCTCACTGAAGGAAGAGAGAACACCAGAATTCAAAAGAGGAGTGAAAGGAAAGACCTAAGGCAGGAAGGAGAGGGAAGTAAGACAGCCTGCTCGGCCAGGGTCAGCTGGGACTCCAGAGAGTTTCCCTACTGTGGGACAAGGGTGAGTGAGTGACCCCCAGTGGTTCACATTCCCACCACAGACTCCTGCACTCCTACCCAAGGGAGAGCGCCTCAACCCACTCAGGCCCTGGGAATAACACAGGGAGCTGCCTGAAGATGACGTGACAGCACTGCTCCAGAGAGGGAGCTCACACTTCATCCCATACATCCTCGGAGTCATAAACAGCTACAGCAAGGTGCCCCACCAGACAGCACCCTGCCCTGGGGCCCAACAGCCCCTCTATCTCCACATCCATAGAGCTCTTGTGACATCCCCCACGCACAGCTGGCACCTCTGCTGGCTGCTGCCTCCAGGGCCAAACTGCAAAGCCATTGGCAATGACCCTGCCACTCCTAGTAATGCCATCACACATTTAAAAGTGCACTGAAGACAAGCTACCCTGCTTGCAGCCACAACCTGGGGCCAAAGCGTACCCTCCTCAGTCACCTGTTTATGGTTGCTATCACTAAAAAAATCACTCCCCCCCAGCAGCAGGGTCACAGAGCAGCTGCTACCGCCCCCAGCCCCAACCATTCTGCCAGGAGCCTGGAGACCACCCTTTCTCTGCCAATCATGGCCAGTGTCCATACACACCAGCAAGGGGCCTAAGGACAGGATCGCTCAGCCCAGCTCCACCACCCTTAGTCCCTGACCACACTGTCCAGAGACCTGGGGATCACTCTGCCCCATCCACCACTATTGACACCTGAGCATTCTTCCCAGGGCCTGAGGACAAGCAAGCCCACCCAACCTGCTGGCACCCACCCACATGTGCCACCGGGGGACTAGCCTGTTCAACACCAGTGTAGACCACACAGGAGCCAGAGGATTGTCCCACCACTGCTACTACAATAGCCCACACCATGCCTGCTGCCCAGGGGTCTGAGGACCCACTCACCTGGCCCACTGCTGCTACTGCAAGCACCTAAGAAGCCACCTAGAAGTCCAAGAATGGGCCTGCCTGGACCTACTAACACTTATGCCAGTATACCCTAGGGCCAAAGGACAGGCATGCTCAGCCCACTGCTGTCACCACTGGGGCCCCAAAACTGGCCTACCTGGTGTCCCCATGCCCAGCAAAACTTCACCACAACCTCCACTAACAACCACACCCTAAGCCACTGAGGAAATCATAAACATCAACTACATTGATTATGCTGAAGAAATCAAATGAAGACTATACTACTGCAGGCACCCAGAATCAAAACCGAAGTGCCCTACCCAAGGAACATCATAGATACATATTCAGAAAAATGTACCAAAAACACATGCAAAAAAATAGAACAAGCAACTGTTACATGAAATACATGAATATCAATGTAAAGACACAAGAAGCAGGAAAAAAGCAAAGAAACAGGACATCTCCAAAGAGACACAATAATTCTCCAGTAACAGATTCCAATGAAAAAGAACCAACTGATCTTTGACAAAGCAGATAAAAACACACTGAAGAGAAGACGCTCCCCACTCCCCATACAATAGATGGTGCTGGAAAATTGGAAAGCTACATGCAGAAGAATGAAACTGGATCCCTACCTATCACCAGATATACCAATTAACACAAGATGGTTAAAAGACTTAAATGTGAGACCTGATACCATAAAACTTCTAGAAAAAGACTTAGGAAAAACTCTTCTGGATATTGGCCTAGGCAGAGAATTTATGAATAAGACCTCAAAAGGAAATAAAACAAAAACAAAAACAAATAAAAGGATTTAAACTAAAAAGTTTCTGCACAGCAAAAAAAAAATAATCAACAGAGTAAATAGGCAACCTTCAGAATGAGAGAAAATATTCACAAACTATACGTTCAACAAAGGACTAATATCCAGAATCTATAAGGAACTCAAATAAGCAAGAAAAAAACAAATAATCCCATTAGAAATTGGGCAAAAGACATGAACAAACATTTTTCAGAAATATACAAAGGGCCAACATATGAAAAAATGCTCAACATCACAAGATGTCACCTTACCCCAGTCAGAATGGCCGTCATTAAAAAGCCAAAAAAGAACAGATGTGATGAAGAGGTAATGCTTATGTATTGTTGGTAGGAATGTAAATTAGTACAACCTCTACGGAAAACAGTATGGCGATTTCTCAGAGAATTAAAAGTACATCTACCATTTGACCCAGCAATCCCACTGCTGGAGATCTGCCCACAGGAAAAGAAGTCATTTTGTAAAAGAGACACTTGCACTCGTATGTTTATCACAGCACAATTCACAATTGCAAAGATATGGAGTCAACCTTGGTGCCCATCAGGTGATGAGTGGATAAAGAAAATGTGGTAAATATATACCACAGAATACCACTCAGCCATGAAAAAGAATGAGATAATGTCTTTTGTGACAACTTGGATGGAACTGGAGGCCATTATGCTAAGCGAAGTAAGCCAGGAACAAAAAACCAAATACTGCATGTTCTCGCGTATCAGTGGGAGCTAAGCAATGGGTATACACCGTCATACAGAGTGACTTAATGGACAATGGCGACTCAGGAGGGGGAGTGCAGGAGGGGAGTTCAGGATGAAAAATTACACAATGCACACTGTTCAGGTGATGGGTAAATTAAAAGCCCATACTTCTCCACTATGCAATTCACCCATGTAATAGTACCACTCTTACCCCCTAAATCCATTTTGGGAAAGAAAAAAAAAAAAAAAAGAACTAAACAGAAATTCTGGAACTGAGAATTCAGTGAATGAAGTACAAAATATAGTCAAAAACTTCAATAATACACTAGATTGAGTAGAAAAAATTATAAAACTTGAAGGGAGGTCCCTCAAAATAATCCAGTCAGATATAGATTTAAAATAAAAAATAAAAAAAGAATGTACAAGAAAGGCATGTGGGCCATAATAAAGAGAGCAAATATTCCATCTTCTAGTATCCCAGAAGGTGAAGGGGGGGCGGGGAAAGGATAGAAAGCCTATTTAATGAAATAATAGTTGAAAACTTTCCAAGCCTAGCAAGAGATTAAGGCATTCAGATACAGGAAGCTCAATAAGCCGCAACACAGAGCAACACAGAGCTGGGAAATAAATCTCTGGACAGTGCAATGGAACAGTGCCACCATACCTCCCCAGACACTGGCCCACCCAGACTTCTCCATGAAAAAGAGAAATTAACTTTTCGTCTTTTATTAGTCACCACGGCGGCAGCCGAACCAATATTTTAACTAATGCACCTACTAAGCATCAGATATTAGGCTAGACATTGGGGTAAATGTGTGGAAGACCAAGAAGATGAAGAAACTGCTTATCCTCTGCCCAACCAGCTCTGTTTCAAAAATCCTGTATCTCAGTGATACACATCCCCAGTCTGGGGAAACTTTGACTCATCCTTCCTCCTCATTTCCTATCCCGAGCCACACATCAGTTCACCAAGGCTTTCTTATCTTTCCTGGAGCCAGTTCTAATCACCTCTTCCCAGAGATCTCTTATCATTCTGTCTCCAGGATCCCAGTCCTGCTCTCAGACCAGTGTTCTGTCCTGCCTTCCTCCTGTCACTCCCCATTAGCAGATACTGAGTGGCTTCTTATACTTCTGTATTTTTCATTGTCAAAAGGGCAAACTTTGACTACTCACTGCATAGGAATGTTCAAGTCTCCTTCCTCTGGGATGCTTTTCCTGAACATTCCCCCTACCTCCCACACGACTCTTTCAGGGGCCGACTTAGGAGCCTCTTCTTTATTCTCACAAAACTGTATATTCTCCTACTGTGATATATACAAGACAAAACAATGTTTGGGACAATTTTCAATAAAATATAAGGACCTCTTTAAAGACTATATCATGTCACCTACTCCAGTACTCAGCACAATGATTGATACATTGCAGGCACTCAATAAATGTATAATGAATAAGTAAACCTTGTCTAGACTGCTATGCCCATCTTAGATGCCCCCTGTAACCCTGGAAACGTGATTAGACAACCAGTTTTCGCTACAGAATAACCTAGGTATCTGCTTAAATAAACAGTCCTGTTCTCCCTTGGAAAAGGCAACATTCCCTGGAGTAAAGCCCTGGAATATACATTTTTATTAAAACACTACAGCTGATATTGATACAGATTAGGAACCACTGAAAACAAAGTATTCAAATAATGGTTGAGCTGTGATTCTACTACTAAATTCAGGAACAACACGATAGTAACATATAAACTTGCCTCACAATCATGTCAAGACACAGGAGAAAGCTGATGTGAACTATATTTATTATGTAACAGCCAAAACCACACTTAAATTATTAATCAGTCAACAATGGTGTTTGTTAATTCAGAACTTTAAAAAAAAAGTATGTATTTTATATGTGTCACATGGAATACTATTAAAAGCTAATTAAGATGATCCATGAAAGGGCTCCACATTAAATATCCAATACAGATAACTCAAAATTTTTTGGAACTTCTCACAATCTAGTGAAATCACACACTAAAAAAAGACACTATTGCTTGCAGTCTAAAAGCAGAGTCAAAACAAGAGTTTTGCTTCCTAATTCCTCGTTAGGGGAGCATACTGCTTTCTTTTGAAATGGCCTTGCTGGAAACTGGACATTAAATTAAAGGGATGAATGGCCAGATCCAATAAGGCAAATTCTTTTCTGAGTGGGGTAAGATAAGAACAGTCAACTATGGAGATTAAGTAAAGGTAAATTCCAAAGCAGAATTGTAAAATGTAAAACTGCTGTCCCTCACAAAGACATTAGAGCACAAGGCAATATATTAAGAGGCATGCAAAGCACTCAAGGAACAACAGTTGCAAAATGCAGGCAAGAACACTCTAATGAGCAGGAGAATATGAGCAAACAGGAAATAGGAAAACCAAACTGAACAAGAGACTTAAGAATAGTGGGAAATGCAAAGAGAGAACAATTCCCAGAGTCAAGATTTCCAATGATTTGATCTGCATGAAGGGAGGAGACTGTATTTCAGGCCATGTCTTTGCCTAAATTAGCTGCCACATAACTTTGGATGAGTTCCTTACCCTGAAGATCTCAATTTCCCCATTTGTAGAATACAGTTAATAATCCATCTGCAATAGTCCCATAACTTGAAATAAACAAATATGGTAAAATGCAAAACATCTTCAAAGTATAAAACATCTTGCAAATGCCAGGTATTGGTGTTGCATTTCATAATCCAACAACTAGCAGTTATGTTTTATGATACTGTAAAACCCCATGAGTTTATTCCAACAAGAGGAACACTACAAGGTATTTATTTCTTATCACTTTCTATTAGTGATAAGGATAAACATCTTGAATTAAGAGAGAGAACACCACATACACTGGCTAACTCCCACCCCCTTGGGGAATTTACTAAGTGTTGTTTCTTTAAGACTCTGTAGACATACTGTTGGTCATCCCACCGTGTTGATTTAGATTAGATTTTCTTACTTTGGAAAGATAAATTCATAGAGATTTTTGACCCAATGAGAATCAGGAACCAAGGGCCTTCTCTGAACTGCCTGATAATATTTCATGAAAACAGAAGACATCTTAAATCTTAACTAGTCTACACTCAAAAGTGAAGAATGCTAGTATGGGATTTTGCAGAGCAAAGGTTATCAGGCTTTTCTTAGTGCACCCCCACAACCCAGGAGGACTGCAGTCTTATTTACACTACCACCTTGTCCTACTCAGATTAATGTTAAGCCTCAGGGCAGGGTGGCCGACCTCACAGGCATCCAGCAGCATTCCGAGGCACAGCAGACCACAGAAGGCATTGACACTGACCATGCCCAAGAGTGGTATCTCCAAACTATCTGGTTGGCACCAGACAATCCTCTCTACTCGGGCAGCCTAGGCACAATCTCAGAAAAAAAGCAGGCACAGTTTGCTAATCGGTAAAATGCCAGTTGACAATGATTAGGAACATATAAGTCAACTCTGAAAATATAACAAAGCCTACTCAGGCAAGATTTGTCTGTTTTTTAACTTGGCCCTGGATGTGTCTCTTGGCATAGGTATGGAGCTATGGCATAGGGGAAAGCTACTTGCTTTGCCAGTCCTGCTTTTGAGTCTGAGTCAGCCTAGGATGGAGATTGACAGCTGTGGAATTTGGGAAAGTTACCAGTCAGAGCCTCTTTGTATTCTCCCAGCCTGTCCATCTCTCTCGCTTGGTTTCTTGTTGTACATTTTCCATTTCAGTCTAGAGAGCTGTGTCTCCTGGTTCTTATACGATCTGGATGCTGTTCCTCAACTGAGTAGGATGTTTCAACCTCTCTTGACACCAACTTCTTGCTTCCTGTTTTTATTCTCATTTAGTCCATGATCCTGACACTGATCTCCTGTTTCCATATCCCAGGTTTTTCCAACTAACTGGAAGCAAGAACTTCAGGTATGTTCAAGTAAGTCTGTAGGACATTTTCTTGCCAAATAAAAACTACCATCCATCTGGCTCTCCACTGTTTCTTGATAGCAATATCTCCCTGCTACCATCTTTTGCCATTCAGTATACCATTATAAATCATTGTTAAATCAGAAATTGAGTCAGACATAAGACATGTCATTAAAAAAAAAAAAAACAGCATGTTACAAAAGAGTGATTGGTAAACTCTAAGGCATGTATTCTACTTGGTTTTAAGAAGGGTGCACTAAAATAAAGAGAATGACACCTACCTAGCCCGCAAGATTAGCCACATTTATCCAATCAATGGTGAAATTCTTTTCTTAGAATGCAAGCAGTTAAAAAAAAAAAAGGCGCAGAGCCACCAGCTTGTTCTAAATAAAGTTGAATGGAGTAATTCATAACAGTTTGATGTATATAACATATTCAAGTCATATCTACCAAAATAATAACTACTATGACGCATTGATTCCCAAAAGAAAGTGATGTTCAGTGAGAGAATTGCCAAAAGACCCAAGAAAAAGACAGGCAGGCGAGGACATCCTCCACTTGGCTAAGTGTGACTCCAAAGCTCAAGTGTTTCCCTGTTCCAGGCTCTTTTAGCCATGTGCACACACACCACACACACACACCTTGTACATAACAGAGCACTAGACACAGTGCAAGAATCTGCTAACAAAAACCCAAGGGAACATCTTCAGCTTTTTGATATTTTTCTTTAAAGGAATAATTTTAAAGGAATTAGAAATTCAATTCTTTACTTATATCAACTTCTTTCTTAGACAAAACTGAAGCATTTAGGATTACCTTGACAAAAAAAAAAAGTTCAAAGTGATACCAAACAAACTGATAAGGAAAAACAAATGGCATTAGGCCATATATGTTAATAAAATTTGTATTCTAATAGGTTGCATTTCCAAATTTCACATTTCGTTTTAAAAAGCTACAGGAACATGCAATAAAAAGTTTAAATAAATACCACTAGCCTCTTAAAATAAAATGCCTTTCTAATTTAAACCAACTATCATAAATCTCCATCCCTCTCTATTTTTCAAAGCAAAAGGAAATCATGCAGAGATGTTTAAACTCCTTGAATTTAAAGCAATATACAATCTTCTCTTTTATGTTCTTTGAACATAGCCTTTTGTCTCTCTAGCCAGTTTTGTCATGTAGAATCTATGCAAGATATAATTTTGGCCCTTCACCCTTTCAAATAGCTTGGTAATCGCAATGTTTCATCTATCTTATTGCATGCAAGTCTGCTGAGCTATGTTTTTTCCTTCGGAATTCCCTCTAAAAATGTGGTTTTACGTATGTGTTGTCCTACCTACAATTTTTACATTATGTTTTTAGCATTTAAAATTCAGTGGGAAGCATTACAGGCTAACATTAAAACTGAAGTATCAAAAAGCCATTAAACTGTGAGCATAACATCTAAATGTTTCATGATATTGCCAAAAGTATTTGGATATCAAATATGTGTGTACAAAATATAGATATCAGCATCTTTCTTCATATGTCAGCATTATCTCAATGGGAGATGTTGATTATCGCAAAAAATATGATGCTGATAAGAAAGATAATAAGGCTAGCGACAATCACAAAGGAATAAAAGACTATTATTGGGACCATTTGTACATTTGTTATTATCTTATGAAGACTGTGTATTGAGAACATTATTTGGCACTGGCTTTATATTATATTTTCTTGGAATCACTGCAAAAACCCAATGAAGTAGGTACCTTTACAGTCTGCATTTTACAGCAGAAGTTCAAGGTCACACATCCAATAAGTGTCAGAACCAGGACACGAACCCAGGCAGTCTGCTTCCAAAGTCCACACACTTCACCACTATCCTGCACCACCTCTAAGCTTCAATATGGACAGGATATTCCTCCCAGGGAATTTCATACACTATGCCTCATTTTCCCTAATATTTCCTTAATGTCGTGTGTTATCACACACAATTAATATGGACAGTTAAAATATAAAGAAGATAAATTATTTTTCAAATCGTTAGCTAAAAAAGCAAACTTCAGAGGATAACACCCATCTGAATATTCTGCCTTATGTAGTACTTAATTTCAGGGAAATTATGAAATACAAACAAACAGAAATCAAAATAGTTCCCTTCCTTTGTAGTTATAACAATAATAATAAAATGTCAGTGACAAATTTAGATGAAAAGTTTGATAGGGAAGAAGTTATTCAGGAAACAAATGACCACGTAGCATACACAATTATTGAATAGGCTAGCCTAATAAACTTTTAATGATTTAGCAAATGGTTATTCAGTTTGTGAACTGTTCAGGCATTTCGCTTTTCCCTGTGCTCTCTGGCCATTAGCATGATGTTTCTTTTTGGCCCTTCCACAGAGACAAGACTTGATTTCTGGCTCCATCTACAGAGCATGCTGGTGCTTTTAGCACTATGAAAATACAAGGGTGAAAATTGCATTTGGTCTTATCCCACAGAGCAAGACATTTCCAGCTTTTTTACAACTCTACAATCTATTTTTGGAAGTTATATACTGACTAAACAACTGGGTTATATTCCAAAGACCTCCTACAGTTTGGAAGTAAAAGTGAGATAAACATTGACATGTCAGTGAACTAATTTATGTTGCTTATTCTTAGAGAATAAAAGTTTCAATATGTGATTTTAAGTCTTTCTGAAACCAACAGTCTTCTTTCTGATGGCATCATTTTCAAGGAACATATATTTAGCATGTTTTCTTTCTTCAATAATATCATTTAAAGAAACTTACCATACCATATTAAATAATTCTATCATATCCTCATCTAACAATAGCCAAATCATTCATTATTCCTATCCCTGAAGATATCTTCAACTCTATTGTCCCAAAGTCTCAAATTGGTGTTGTGCTATTCGATAAATAGTTCTTCTGAAGTGGCTACTATTTCAGAAATTCCAACCAATATCCCCCTCCCAAAGGTTTCATTCTAATGTCTGCTACCATCAATTACTTTTACTCACTCTTGAATATCATATAAATGGAAACATACTGTTCACATTGGTTTTGTCTATAAAATCATCAATGTTGTTGAGTATAGCCATAGATTGTTACTTTTAATTGCTGTGTACTATTCCACTGCATAGTTATACCACAATTTATTCTTCCATTCTAATATTAATAGATATTTTAGAAGGTTTTTAGTTTAGAGGTATTACAGATACTGCTACTATGTGTATTCTTACATACATATTTTTATGTACATATGAACTCATTTCTTTTGGATATGCACACACAGAAGCAAAACTACTCTTATGACTACTGGGTCATGGGTTATATGTACTGAACTTTTGTATTTATCACCAAGTAGTTCTCCAAAGTAGTTGTAGTTGTTTGGAACTTTGGTGGACCAACAAATGAAATGAACAAATAAAACTTCATACTTTTCAATAATTTTCTTAAAGATTTATAAACATAGTTATGATTAAATTATTAAATATATCAGAACAAAAATCACAAGATTAAGCAAGTCACCCAGGAGCCTATAAACCAGTTAAATGTCTTGAAAAGCTGTTACAAGTGTCAATGGTTTCCAACACTGCAATCTACATGATGGATTGATACACTAAGTTAGGTATTCACCAAATAAGTTTTAATTCCTTTACCCAAGATCATTGGCTGAGCATTCAGAAGCAGTTGCTATAGGGATACACAGTGCTTAATATATTTCAAGTGTCTATAAATACAACTATTGAATAATTATCTACTAGATAGCTAAGTCATGACATTCTAACTCCTGTGTGTTCCTCAAATCAGGCCTTTCTTGTCAATCATCATCGCTTTCATTTGAATTTCATTATCTTCCACAGAACACTACAGGCAGCAGCATAAAAGTGTTTGATTAAAAGTAATTTTGAATTATCCATAAGTATACAAGCATCCCTAGAAAATATTACAGGCAAACGTTTACTTCTGGGGTGGAGTTTTCCAGCCAGTTCATTCTGCTTAACACCTACAATCTGTGGGCAATGTGTTCATAGAAGACAAATGAAGCCAGATTAGAATCCTAAAAAAGCAAATCATCTTTTTAAAGATTCATTCATAAATAAAAGCAATTTTAAGATAAGTTGTTACTTGGGATTATGAAAGTTTATTTCTCCCATCTCAGTGTCATCCTTGAGTTTACGGCAGCAAGAAGGCAAAGAAACTCAAGTATCCCCTGGAATTATACATGTATAACCCAATTCCAATATCTCTCAAAGCCCAGTCCTATTTCACAATCTCCCTCCTCTCTCACGCTAAAGTATAAACTCAGTGGTTGGCACAGTTAGTATTCAATAAATAGACATGGAGTGAATTAATGCCACATGGAATCTCTGGTTATTTTGCTAATCCTGTGATATTCCCTTATGTCACTACACCATGACTCAATCTGAGGGGAAGACATGTGTCCTATTCTGTAAGTGATTCCATCCCAAGATACAAAGGCCAGCTGGGGCATTTAATTATTTCTAAAAATCCAAAGAAGGGAAAGATACTTAAAATGAAGACTAATAAACAAAATACATAATTGCAATTCTACATGGTAGGAAATTGACAATAGGTAAGACCCAGCTGCATAAAAATCACACAGTCTGTGCAAAGGGGCAGGCTGGGAGCACCAGCAGCTGATATGCATAGCTGAGCCAAGACTGACCTGAACAACAGTAAGTAGCTCTTATAAAAATCCTTGAACTTTTTCTAAGCTGGTGACAATTCATCTGACGATACATGTTAATTATTTGCTCAAGAATCATCAACAGAGAGAGTCAGCAATCCAATAAACTTAGGAACAGAGGAGTATTACCCCCGTCTTCAAGTCATTTTTTGTTTTATGAGACAAGAGGTAGAAATATGGGCTAAGAACCCAAGATCTGCATCTGAGCCTCTTCCATTACTGTTCTCAGTTGCAAAAGAGAAAAAAAAAAAAAAAAACACACATCCTTGCTGTCCTTAGCCACTATTAGTGAATATAATACTGACTCCGATGAAGACACGGAAAGGAAGGGCCACTCAACTTTGTAAAGGCACTTCTATGAAAAGTTAACCCAAAGTAGCACACAGGAGGAAAATAAAACCACTGAAAGAAACCCCTGGGAGAGTCAATTTATTATATATGGGCTTTTCAAAAAGTCCAATTATTCAAAAATTTATCATCTTTAAGGCTGGTCACTATCAATATCATGGGGTATCCCACCGTGTTAGGGGCCTGGAGTATGCAGTTAAAGGCCTGGCAAGAGTCATGAAGCTAAAAGCTTCCATTCTAAGGAGAAAGGATGGTGCTAATGAGAGGAGAGATAAATCCATTTCAGGTAATCACCTGAAAGGACATCACCTGTCTACCATAGAACCCAGTGACTGCCAAGAGCTGAAGGCATGCAAAACAGCCGTAACTCTCACCAGCACCTCATGCTTCAATTTTCACAGAAAATCACTTATGGATTAAATTTGCTTGAGCATGAATCATAAACCCACATTCTTTATGTCTATCCCCACTACAAAAACCGTCTCCTGGGGAAGAAAAAAATCACACATAATAGACATGAATAATCTAAGATATTAAAAAACTACAGACACTTAAAAAAGAAAATATATGAATAATCAGGGGTGATTAATGAGTTAAGTTACCAGACTTTCTGGGTGGGATCCTTCCTACCAGGCCAACTTTGATACTGGGGGAGGGGAAGGAGAATGGAGACGATCCTTGTATTGACTGACTTCCACCACCAGGGGACAGGAAAAGCTTGAGGTGCACACAATTAACAAATCAAAATTAACAAATCAAAAGCTGATCTAAATGAAAAGACAATTTTAAAAGAAAAGCAAATGAGCATCATAGCAATTTTAACTTCATCCAAGCTGCTATCTTGGCCTAGAAGTCCTTCTATCTAATCACGCAAGGATGACATCCAGGCACTGTTTTTCAACGTGTGTATGAGGATACCCGGGACTGAAAGGAATCGTTCTTGATTTATTGCAATATTCCAGGCTTCCCTCCTCTTCCCCCTTTCCCATTTTTGAACTGGAAGCTAAAAATCTCTGAAGTAGAGGCAAGAAAGAGAATAATTTCAGTTTGCATTAGTTTTCTGAAACATGACTGGCTAAATAAGGTCGGGAAGCTAGCTTGTGACAAACAGAATAACTCCTGGTTTCTTCATAACCTCATCTGAGTCAACATGATTCAACATGGTTTTCTAATTATAGCTAATCTGTGGAAAGGTTGATACACATATCTTTTTTTTTTTCTTTTGGTGATGACAGAAAGTTTTTTATACCTCTCCTAAAGCACAAGTCTTGTTATTATTGCCCAACATTGCAATTATGGCAAGCATGGTATATGTCTCTTTGTGGTAGAAAAGAAACAGACATGCAAACTCAGACTGGATTTGGGCTTAAAGAGACACAAATCAGCATCTTTACATACAATGCCCAGGTGCACTCCCCCTTCCAAGGCCTGTTTCCTTTTCTTCCACAATGGGTTCTCCCTTTCCTGGAAGATCTCTACACCCTTGATATCTCCAACAGAAGTTCTGCCCAGTGTGTAAAACTTCTTTGACCCTTCTCACCTTTCTCTACTCTTTCCAGGGGTCATCAGGAAGAAGGTTAAGAATCATGGCAAGGGTAGAGGGTATGAGTTTCCCCTGAGGAGACTGTTAATGCAAAAAAATTCAATAATTTGTTTCAACTTTTCCTATCTTTTTTTTTTCCTGCTTTGTCTCCCTAGAAAAACCAGCTGGCACTAATGGACTAAAGGAAAGTCTGACTGGAATAGCTAAAAGGGAATGAACTGATTATCCCGGCTCTCCATGAGTGAAAAATTCCCTATCAATAAAAAGGTTCCAAGAAATAATGAATTCATGCAAGGTAGCAATTCTATCCTTGCCCACATCCCTTTCATCCATCCGCATGGCTAACTCACGTGCACTCTGGACTTGAAAAGTAAGTATGAAATATACATACTGTCACTGCCAGTGGGTAGCACCAATAGTTGGGATGAATCCACTGCCAAAGTTTCCCAATCACTGAAATGGCCCACTCTGCTTGTCAAAATACAGAAAGAAGAGGGACAAAATAGTCTGGTTTTATCCCTTGTTAGTAAGGGAGTTGGTCCTATTCCTTGTATGATTACTGAGTTTTTCCAGAATAAGTAACATCTTTGCAGATGTCAACTTTTCTCTAAACCTTAGTACGATCCTTCATAATGATAATATGTTATTCCCTCTCAATGACTTCTGCGGTGTTAAATCAAAAAAATCAATAAAATAATTTTAGTGAGAGAGATGGTTTTATAGGCTTTGAGAAGGAACCTAAAAGGAAGATGGACCCATATGTAGTAGTTTTCTAATAATTGGAATATATTAAGTGCCTGCAAAAAAGAATGAGTGAATAAAAAAAAGATGTGGGCCATACATAAGCCACCGGAAATTTACAACAGCTTACGTTTTAAAAATATAACACTGATGTAAGTAAACACACAAAAAAGATAAAATAGACAAGTGAGAAAAACAGCAAGACCACAGTAAGAAGAATAAGACAGACAGTGAGGACATGACAGATTCAACACAGTCCTGGGTGGCCCAGCGGGGGGAAATGTATAGTAGAGCATTATGAGGGAAGAATGATATGGTTATTAAAATTAGGGCAGTAAAATCTGTGAAACCATATAAGCAACCTCAAGAATGGCAAACATGACTTAGTAAGTTGGATTAAGAAAAAAAGAGGGCAAACTAAAAACAAACAAATTACCGTTTGGTGTGAGTCATGTGTTACACGTTCTTTCTAGAATTTTGCATGCAACACTGGTTGCCATACACGAAACCCTAATTGCATCTCAGTAAGGATGTAGAGAAGAGTACAGATTCTCCAACAATCTAAAGTTTTAAGTATAGTTAAGAGAGCTGCACTCCTTCCTCTCAGAAGTATTAGAAGTTGACATGACCTGGATAAAAAAGAAAAAGTTTGTAAGTATATGGAAAAAAAAATATTTTTCGGTAGGTTTTTAACTCCATCGCACGGCATGACTTCAAATAAGGAAGAAGAGTGAGCAAATGGAAGAGATTCAGCAGTATAAATGTTAAGATATTCATGGAAATGCAAAATATGGGTAATCCTGTTTCCTGAAAAAGTGAAGAAAACATATGGAACGTGTTACCAGAAAGGAAACAAAGCGAGGAGGATAAATGATTTCAAGAAGTCCCTAGAAATGCTCTGGAGAACAGGGGACTGTTTAAAAGTTAGAAACTCAGGAGGAGGATAAAGAGCTGAAAAATGTGACAAGAGGACTTATTCCTAACCACAATTTCTGGCCCTTGAAAACATCTGTTGAAATAACGTAACACCAAAGAGGATCACCTTACAGGAGGGCTTTACTCTGTTTAGGTGGAAAATCTCTCCAGTAAACTGAATCTTAAGTTTGAAAATGCAGACCACTGAATCAATTCAAAACCTAATTATTATTTCAAGTCATCACTGTAACCAATCCAAGTCCCTCACTTATCAAGCCAGATTCAACAAGTCAGGGTCTCAAACTTCTGTGACTTCAAATCTCTATTCAGAAACTGTGTTTCTCCTCCTACTTAAATCCACTACTCTAATGTAGCCAGTAGGATAATTTGCTTTTAAATTGTATGTTTTACACTAACACATGTTTCCTTCCTGTTAAACTTTGTGTCACCAAAATATTCAGAAGAAACTGAATTCCTTCATCAGATTTTGAAATATAACCAAGATTGTTCATACCTGATAGAAAAAAATGGAGAAATAATTCCTGATCATTTTAAAGGAAAACTTTTGTTTTAGTCTTATATTTGGCTGCTTTGCATAGCTTTATTTTTTTTGGAAGATTTAATATAGAAGGAGAAGAGACAGTCAAATTGAGGAGTTTTTTGTTTTGTTTTCTTCTTTTTGGAATAGCTCTCTACCTACCTACTTCACGTGTGGCAATATTCAAGAGGAAGCTGGCATTACTGCAATAGGAAAGTTCTTACTAACAAAAAACCAGCCAAGTCAGTCTGGCATCACCAAGGGAACACTGCAAACTAACTTTCAAAATAAAAGAAGTTACTTTGTCTTCCTTTGCCAGTTCAAAGGATCAAGATTAGCTCGAAGCCAGTTTTTAGGGAGCCTTGCGCCCATCTAGGCCATAAAAGAAATGCTGATAACTTAAATCACTCAGCTTCAAGTGGATCTCAACTCAAATTCTAGCTTCTAGTGGTACCTGAAGAACATGCTAGTTTCATTTTTTGGCAATGGAAAAAAATAGGAGAAATTCCATCCTAATTATGAAAAGCTTTACTTATAATGGTAATTGATTTAAGTACACAAAATGTTAGTAAAAGAGCCCACAAGTAAAAACACCAACAAATGTTACAGAAAAGCACTAAGAGAAAAAAGTTATTTTGTGCTGTACTTAGGGTTAACAAAATAAAAAGAGTGACCCATTTATGTTTTCTGAGGTTTTAATGATAACATTAGAATCCATGTGGAGAAATACACAAAACTATAATAAAGACCGCCATACAAATCAATTGAAGAGAAGCCTTGTTTACATTCCCACTAGTATACATCTCAAAACATAATAATTTTTATGGCTAGCTGGGAAAAAAATGAGAAAAATATATGCCTGAATACTCTGCAAAGCTTTGCGCGATGTCGGCTCTTTCTGCTCTCATTTCAACTTTACACTGTTCTCACTTTTTTTCCCCATAAACTTTTGGGTAGCAAGATTTATACGGTAGCTTAAAATGTTTTTCTCAAACTTGCTATTTTTAGACACTTTCATACTTCAGTTAAAATTTGTCAAGTATGGAGTAATAGCACAGGCATTTCATTCACTTTTAAACGTGGCACAACACATAGTTGAATAGAATCACCAAACATAGTCATTTTTTTTGTTTTGAGGCTAAACATACATAAACAGGACATTGATACTATAATTAGCAGAATATTAAGTCCTGACTCTTCTACAGAGGCATCAACAGTGTCACCACGAAAACATCTTTCGATCACGCCGTGTACGTGCTTAAAGGACAGAGGATGCTAGCTACCGAGAGAGCACCGACATCAGGTATCACTGCACATGGGAGGGAGCAGGACAGAGAAAGGAGAGATACAGGGAGAGAGCAGAAGACGACAGGACAATTTTAACGTATGACTTTAACTTTAGGTCCAACAATGCAAATCTCTTTTACCACGCACGTCTGTTGAATATGTAAGTTAAAAACACAGAGATCCTAAGATTTTGCTTTCAATCCTCTTTCGTATATGAGGACTTGATAGAAGAAAGATTCTTCAAACTTTCATCAAAACAGGCAATAAAACACTCTACAGTCAAATGTTAAACCAACAGCAGAGGTAACCTTCATAAACACAGAAAATCTATCCTCTGGGGGATGCTGGTGACTGTGTCCAAAAGCATTGACTACAAGGCCAGTAAGGTTTTCTAAAGGGACTTTAATTATATTCCCAGAGCCCGTACTACCAAAGAGAAAAATCACAGTCCATAGATCTTTAGTCTCTTCATCAAGAGCAAAGAGAAAAGATATAAATTTCTCCTTCAATAGACTGTGGCCCATAAAACTATATTGTTTTAAGTCAAAAATGGCTTACACTTTTGACCATGTATTTTGAGGAATAAAAAGTTATTTGAGCTTGAAAAAAATATTACTTAGCCAGAAAATTATAGTCTGAAATCTTGATTACTCCACTGATAGAACTGGACAGATCATCAAAGCACAAAATCAATAATGAAACACAGGACTTAAAAGGACTCTAGAATAAATGGACCTAACACACATTTACAGAATATTCTGCCAAAAACTACTGAATATACATTCTTCTCATCAGCACATGGGACATTCTCCAAGACTTATCATATCTTTGGACACAAACATGTCTCATCAAATTAAAAAAAAAATCGAAATCATGCCATGTATCTTCTCAGACCACAGTGGAATAAAACTAGATATCAATTCCAAGAGAAACACTCAAATCTACACAAAGTAATGGAAATTAAACAACCTGCCGCAGGGTCAATGATGCAATTAAAATGAAAATCAAAAGATTACTCCAACTGAATGGCAAATGGAACACAAGCTGTCAATATCTATGGGATACAGCAAAAACAGTTCTCAGGGAAAAATTCATAGACTTAAGTGCATACATCAAAAAGACAAAAAGATAACAAATTAACAACCTAATATCACATGTAAATGGACTAGAAAAGAGAGAGCAAACAAATCTAAATCTAACAAAGAAATGACAAAGCTCAGAGAAGAACAAAATGGAAACCAACAAAAAAAAATACAAAGAAGAAATGAAACAAAAAGTTGGTTCTTTGAAAAGATAAACAGAATCTATAGACTTCTAGCCAGATTAACCAGAAATAGAAACGATTCCAATAAGCTCAATCAGGAAAACAAAAGGAGATATTACAATTGATACCACTGAAATACAAAATATTATTTATGAATACTATGAAAATCTCAATGTGCAAAGCTAGAAAATGTAGAGGAAATAGATAAATTCCCAGAAACACACAATCTCCCAAGACTTAATCAGAAAGAAATAGATATCCCAAACAAACCAATAACAGGCAGCAAGATTGAAGCACTGATAAAAACAATCTCCCAACTACAAAAAAAAAGTCCCAGAACAGGTGGATTCACAGCTGAATGCCATGAGACTCACAAAGAAAAACTGGTACCTATCCTAGAGAAATTATTCCATAACATTAAGAAGGAGGGAACTCTCCCTAACTCATTCCATGATGCCAATATCAATCACCTTATACCAAAGCCAGGAAAGGGCACAATAAAAAAAGAAAACTAAAGACCAATATCACTTATGAACATAGACACAAAAATCCTTAACAAAATACTAGCAAACCAAATTCAACAGCACATCAAAATAATAATTCACCATGATCAAGGGGGTTCCATTCCAGGTACACAAGAATAGCTCAACATATGGAAATCAATTGACTGGGCATGGTGACTCACATCTATAATGCTAGCACTTTGGGAGGCCTAGGTGGGAGGATTTCTTGAGGCCAGGAGTTCAAGATCAGCAAGAAAGAGACTCTACAAAAAACAGAAAAAGCAGCCAGGCATGTTGGCATGCACCAGTAATTCCAGGTACTCCGGAAGCTGTGGCAGGAGGATCATTGGAGTCCAGAAGTGTGAAGTTGCAGTGATCTATGAAGACACCACTGCACGCTAGCCTGGGCAACAGAGAAAGACACTTTCTCAAAAAAAAAAAAAAAATGCAAATCAATAAATGTGATTCACCACATAAACAGAAGCAAAAACGAAGACCATATGATCATCTCAATAGATGCAGAAAAAAATATCCAATAAAATCCAGCACCCTTTCATGATAAACACCCTCAACAAACTAGGCATAGAAGTAACATACCTCAAAATTATAAAAGCTATATATGACAAACCCACAGACAACATCATACTCCATGAGGAAAAGTTGAAAGCATTCCCCCTGAGAACTGGAACAAGACAAGAGTGCCCACTGTCACCACTTCTATCACCACTGTCACCACCCCACCAACATAATACTAAAATCCTAGCCAGAGCAGTTAGGCAAGAGAAAGAATAAATTTGGAGCAATCAAGCATCTAAATTGGAATAGAGGAAATCAAACTATTGCTTTTCACTGAAGGTATGATCTTATATCCAGAAAATCCCAAAGACTCCACACCAAAGACACCTAGAATTGATAAATAAATTCAGCAAAGTCTCAGGTTACAAAAATCAATGTATACAAATCAGTAGCATTTCTATATACTAGTAACAGTCAGGCTGAGAGACAAATCAAAGACTCAAAACCATTCACAATAGCTACAAAGAAAATAAAATACTTATGGATATACTTAACCAAGGAGGTGAAAGATCTCTACAAGGAGAACTATGAAACACTGATGAAAGAAAATACAGATGACATAAACAGATGAAAAAAAACATCTCATGCTCAAGGATTGGTAGAATCAACATTGTTAAAATGTCCATATCATACTGCCCAAAGTGATTTATAGATTCAAAGCAATTCCCATCAAAATACCAATGTCATATTTCACAGATCTAGAAAAAATAATTCTACACTTCACGTGGAACCAAAAAAGAGCTCGAATAGCCAAAGCAATCTTATGCAAAAAGAAAAAATCTGGAGACATCACATTACCAGACTTCAAGTTATACTAAAGGCTATAGTAACCAAAACAGCATAGGACTGGTATAAACATAGAGACATAGACCAATGGCATAGAATAGAGAACCCAGATATAAAACTACCCACAACTAACTGATTTTTGACAAAGCAGACAACAACATACACTGGGGGAACAAAGTTCTATTCAATAAATGGTGTTGGGAAAACTGGATAGCCATAGGCATAAAAATGAAACAGAACTCCCATCTCTCGCCATATAAAAAAATTAATTCAAGATGGATGGAAGACTTAAATGTAAAGCATGATACCATAAAAATTCTAGAAGAAAAGGTAGGAAAAACTCTTCTAGATACTAGCCTAGGCAGAGAATTTATGACTAAGACCCCAAAGGCAAATATAGCAACCACAAAAATAAATAGTACTTGAGTAAATTAAAAAGCTTTTGCAGGAAAGGAAATAATTAACAGAGTAAATAGACAACCTACAGATTGGGAGAAAATATTCACAAACTGTACATCTGATAAATCCAGAATCTATACAGAACTCAAGCCAGCAAGAAAAAAACAAACAACTCCATTAAAAAGTGGGCAAAACAAATGAACAGAACTTTTTCAAAAGAAAGACAAACAGCCAACAAACTTAAGAAAAAATTTTCAGTATCACTAATCATCAGGAAAATGCACATTAAAACCACAATGAAATATCACCTTACCCCCATCAGAATAGCCATCATTAAAAAGTCAAAAAACAATAGATGCTGGCATGAAGATAGAGAGAAAGACACACTTATACATTGTTGGTGGGACTGAAAATTAGTACAATCTCTATGGAAAACAGTATGGAGATTCCTCAAAGAAATAAATAGGGACTTGCCAATCGACCCAGCAATCCCACTACTGGGTATCTATCCAAAAGAAAAAAAGTCATTTTATCAAAAGGACATCTGTACTCAAATGTTTATTAAATTTACAATTGTAAGGATGTGGAATCAACCTAAGTGCCCATCAACTCATGAGTGAATAAATACATACACACACACACACCATGGAGTACCACTGATCCATGAAAAGGAATGAAATAATGTCTTTTGCAACTTGTATGGAACTGGAGACCATTATCCTAAGTGAACGATCTCAGGAATGGAAAAACAAACACCATATGAGCCCTCTAGTAATCGGGAGCTAACTGATGGGCACACATGGGCACAAAAAGATGTTAAAATCACTGATAACCAGGAAGGGCATGGGAAGAAGGAGGGGAGGGGTAAAAACCTACCTATCAGGTACAACGAACACTACTCAGGTGATATGCACACTAAAAGCCCTGACATAAGCATTATAAATGGTATCCATGTAACAAAAACATTTGTACCCCCTTAATATTTTGAAATAAAAAAAGTATTTAAGTTTCAATCCCTTTAAATCTATGAAGACTTGTTTTGTGGCCTAGCATTCTCTATCATAAAAAATGCTCTATGCATATCTAAGAAGTATGTGTATTCTTCTGCAATTGGGTAGAGTGTTCCATAGATGTGTTAGGTCTATTTTGTTTACACTGCTGTTCAATTCTTCCATTTCCTTGTTGATCTTCTGCCTGTTGTATGCATTATTGAAAATAGGCTACTGAAGTCTCCAATATTATTGTTGACTTCTCCCTTAAATTCTGTTAGTTTTTGCTTCATGACACTTTGGGACTCTGTTGTTAAGTACATCAATGTTTATAACTGTAATATCTTCCTGTTAGTCCTTTCAATATGAGACATCTCTCTTTATCTCTAGTAACATTCTTTAAAGTTTATTTTGTCTGACACTAGTACAGCTACTCCAGCTCTTCTGTGGTTGTTTAATGTTGTTCTATCTTCTTAAAACCTATTATCCTGCCTGTCCTAGGGTGAAATGATAGCCACAGACAGTTGTAGAAAGAGAGATGCTGTCTTCTTGGCTGCACATGTCAGGGGTAGAGCAGACTTGGAGGTGGCTGGTGACAGAGAAGGTTATAGCTCCACTGTTACAGGTTCTCACTATTCTCACTGAGTTTGTAGTAGATTTTCTTGAATGACCACTTCTCCATTTCCTGTATGCTCTTAGGACAATTTCCAGAATCTTAAAATGACACTTTTGTTATTATTTTCACCTGTTAAATTCTTGTTTTGCTGGGAAGAAAAACAACACCCAGTTGCTCACTCTGTCTAGAAGGCCCACTTCCAAACAAAAGTAATACTTCAGGTAGAGTTCCAAGTTATAAATCCAGTAATTTTAAAGATTCACATATTAACATCTGACAAAAAAATCAAGGAGAAATGTTAGAAATCTTCCATGACAAACACATTTTTAAAAAAGAAATAGCTTATATTCCAAGTTAAATAATTGGAATTATTTAAATAATCCTCCATCACCAGCCATCCCAACTGTGTTCTACCCCTGACACGGGCAGCCAAGAAGACAGCATCTCTCTCTTTCTAACTCTGTCTGTGGCTATGGCTTTACCCTAGGAGATGCAGGATAATAGGTTTGAAAAAGATAGAACAACTTTAAATAATCACAAAAGAGCTGAAGTTAAACAATACTAAAGAAATAACTAACAGTAATTTAAGTCTTAAGTTTGTGGTCTCAAATAATCACAACCATTTTTCAGCATAGGTCACACTGAGTTAGGATGTGAATAATCAGACCAACATCCCCAGTATCCCTTCCTGTAGGCCAAAGGTAGGAGCTGTCATAATTGTGACTATGTAAGTCAAATAAGGCATAAAATCCTCCTTTGCTCTGGGGGTTATCCAAAGTCCTGTTGCTGTCCATGGTAAAGAAACATACATTCTGCTATTTTGCACCATGAAAGCAAAATAAGCTTTGGGTACAATTTATCTAAATTCAACTCTCACACCTATTTCTAATATGACAAACCCGAAGACTTGCTAGCAGGATGAGAAGGAAGCACATTCAGCTAAGGAAAATGAATATAAATGATCCACATTTACATTCCTGAAACTCTCAGACAGGAGCACACAGGGGAAGCCTGCTACAATGATGACTGATTTACTATGGTTTTAAATAAGCTGCAAGGAAATCTTTGCTCATGGTGCTAGTTTCAAAAATCATGCCTTAATCCTTTCTACATGTCTAAGCCAAATAAATTCTTCAAGGCCCACTTCAAGTCAGGTCTCCTCTATACAGGCTTTATCCCAAGTTCAGCCTATAAACTCCATTCAACTCCTGACCACCCACAGTTCTTACTGTCCCTAGTAGATACTGTGGAACCTAAAGGATTATTCAAATAGTCCCTTGAATTACTCCATACTGTCTCTCTTGGGTCGTTCCATAATAAATTAGCCCTCTAGAGAACCTCTGTGCCCTCTCCGGTATATTTAGCTCATTTCCTCTGCTGTACTCCCTTGCTGAAATGAATAAACTCTGCTGCCATCAGATCAAAAAAGGGTACAACAATGTAAGTTGTACTTTCACTGTTTAGTTTCTCCAGTGAAACTAAAGTAGGCTCACTCTTTTTAGTGTTCCAGGGCTCTATGCAACAGCAGCTCCACTCTGAACTGGCAATATTGAGAAAATGCTTTCCCATCATCTGCTCCAAATATAATTAATTTTTTCTTTTTTTTTTTTTTACAGATGGGGTCACGCACTCTAGCCCGGGGTTGCCCAGGCTGGAATGCAGTGGCTATTCACAGGCAGGGGAACAATTCACTGCATCCCCAAACTCCTGGGCTCAAGCGATCCTCTAGCCTCAGCCTCCTAAGCAGCTGGGACTATAGGCACGCCCCACCATGAGTGGCACCCTAGATAGAATTTGTACTCTCTTCTACACTCTTTCTTCCATTCCTGTGGATCACAGTAAACAGAACATCCCAGCCATTAAAAATCCATACCCCTTTCTTATACATCTAGTCCAAAAGAATCTTAATATCATCATAGTATACGAATATAAAGTCCAAAATAATTAACCTTCAGTGATGGATTTATGTGGGTTTTTTTATATTTTTATTTTTAGCCATTTACTTAGAAGTATAAGCATTACTTTTTTGGCTAAAAGAAAATTTAAAAATCGAAGTTTAGTATTGCATTCTTTGAATTGATTGGGTATGCTCTACAAATAGTTATAGGAATAGCATCTTCAAAAAATAATAAATCTTTCAACATCTAAAACAAATCCAGATTCCACAAAACCTATGTTTGTCTAATTATAGCTTTGTATTTTGATGTGGTTTTCTATGTAAATACATTTTTAAGGCTTGCAATAGGAATGTATTCTATTAAAAGCAGATGTTAAAAGATACAAAGTACCACATGTTTATTGTGTATCGCAAAACAAATCTAAATTGTCTTATTATAAGATATTTGGTGTTTCAGACATTTTAGGTCTGCAGTCTAAAAGACATATATAACTGTTAAAGTCAACCCAAACACACCCTTACTACACTGGAATTTGCCAGCTATACAGGAAAAATTAACACCCTTACAAAAAACTAGACTTCTATTACTCAGATTATCATTCAGTCTATCACCATAGGAACACTGAAATTTCTATTGATTATAAAACATTTTTTAAAATCTAAAAATAAACATTTACAGTAATAAATAAAACTGAAGTGAAGATTTACAGCTATATATAAGCTCTTTCTCTTTTCCATAGCAGTGAATAATCCAACACCAGTCAATATCTGAAGTGTAGCACACACATTCCCCCAAATGCCCCAACAAAGTAAGAAGAAGCCTTATTAATGGCAATTACTGTCTCATGAATGAATGTATGGAGGTATTACGCTACGTACTCCCAAAGAAACGCAGCTGCATAATGGACGCTTTATTCCCCATTATTATAAATTTTTACCACATAAAAAAATGGCTTTTTTAGATGTTAAGTCTCAAGCACAATGGAAAAACTGAACACTGTACTAAATGTCTAATTCCTTAAAGTTTACATCTGCAATAAATGTGGATTCCAATCAATCCTTTTATTACCTAGCTTTATATAAAAAGTAGCAGATTTAATGGTCTATTTTTCTAATCATTTTTCCAGAGGCTGAAACCTAACAAACATTTAACTATCATAAATAATGTTTCTCTCCCATTCTTTGGACAAAGCATTTTAATCTGGTAAATAGAAGAAATCCATGAAGACATTCATTTGTGTTACACTAAATGGTTAAAATATGTCAGCTACATATTTTTAAAAATACCACAGATTGTAACAGGTATAAAGAACGCTACTTGGGTGACAGGCACACCTATAGCCAGAACTCGAGCATTGTAAAGATGCCCATGTAACCTAAAACATTTGTACCCCCTTAATAATTTGAAATAAAAAAAAAAACACAGATTCTTATTCATTCTTGTTAACTTCTGTGTGCAAATTTACATTGTGGGTAGCACGTTCCTTTATAGATCTTTTAAACATGTTTAAACATTATTTACTTAAGGCTATTTTACAAAGATGGTTCTTTTTGTGTCACGAGGTGAATAAAAAGTATCATCACTTGACATTTGCTCAGGTTTAACCACAGTGGCTGTCTGCCTCTCACCACTATTTATATGCCACACAAGCAAATGGCCCTAATTTTTACTGCTTACAGAAGCTTATATGTCTAAAGCTCACATCATTCAGATAAACTTTTATTTAACTGGGCAAATGTCATGCTCGGTGGCATCATAGTTTATGTGCTTGTCAGAATCTGTTAGAAGATAAAAAAGGTTTTAAAAGTGTCTTCACATACAATTTTATATGTGTAATTGCAGTCATTTAAATATTGATCATATGTGAAAACTAATACAAATTCAAATTCTTTTTTAGAAGTATATATACTGGTCTCCACATAAATAAAATACTGTACTGACACTCATAAAATATTTCACATCTGTAACTATTACAGGCTCTGGAGCCAGATGGCTGGAGTTTGAACCTGAGCTCTGCCCCTTACCAGTTTGGGAACATGATTGAATTCCTCTATACCTCAGTTTTCTGTACTGTGAACTGAGGATCATGGTGCCTATCTGATAGGAATAAGAGGATTGTAACTTGTACATGCAAAATAACTGGCACTATATGACTTGTGGTATCCATGGTTATCATTATTGTTGTCATAACTACTACTATCATGTTTACCAAATTATAATTATTATTATTATTATTACTTTGAGACAGAGTCTTGCTGTATTGCCCAGGCTAGAGTGTCATGGTGTCAGCCTAGCTCACAGCAACCTCAAACTCCTGGGCTCAAGCGATCCTCCTGCCTCAACCTCCCGAGTAGCTGGGACTACAGGCATGTTCCACCATGCCCAGCTAATTTTTTCTATATATTTTTAGTTGCCCAGCTAATTTCTTTCTATTTTTAGTAGAGATGGGGTCCCACTCTTGCTCAGGCTGGTTCTGAACTCCTGAGCTCAAGCGATCCTCCTGCCTCAGCTTCCCAGAGTGCCAGGATTACAGGTGTGAACCACTGTACCTGGCCCAAATTATATTTCCTTATGATTTCATTTGATACAGTATTAACCAGAAACTTTTTGTTTTGTTTTTTTCCTTGAGACAGGGTTTTTTTAAGTGTACAGTTAAATGATTATTAGTAAATTGACCAAGTTGTACAGCTATTCACATAAATCAGTTTTAGAAGATTTCCTTCCCCCTATTCAGACCCCTAATACCAATTCCCAACTATATTTCAAGCATGCCCCTCCCCTCCACAATGCTCACCATATCCCTCAGATGTGGATCTACCCCCCGATGCCCAAATCCCTGGTGAACACCACCACCATTTGAGCACCATAGTGTTAATCAGTCAGTACCAATTTGATGGCAAGTACATGTGGAGCCCATTCTTCTGGTCTTGTGTCACCTCACTTTGAATAATGGGCTCAAGCTCAATCCAGGACAATATAAGCGGTGCTAGCTTACTGTTGTTTCTTAAAATTGAGTAATATTCCATTGTAAACATATACCAAATTTTAATAATTCACTCATGAATTGATGGGCACTTGGGTTGTTTCCATGACCTAGCAATAGTGAATTGTGCTGCCATAAACATTTGGGTGCAGATGTCTTTATTATAGAATGTCTTATGCTCTTTTGGGTAGATGCCTAATAATGCTACTGCT